>SNQJ01S0046377.1:145350-164447 GCA_010110895.2 Picea sitchensis
TCATATAATAATGTTTTCTCTAATATTACCCTCAACCCCCACCCTCGCCCTCATAGATGATTGTTGACACATTATAATCACTTATCATAATATAACTAATGATATTATTAATTATATAATTATTAATTGATGGTTTAATCAGTATTTTAATTACAAATCTCAATCTGATGGCTAAAAATTAATGATGCTGGCATATTCTTCGTCTTACACTCAAATCAATGAATGAGATTTAATGTTAATAACTTCCTTGCATTTATGAATGCATCTGTTTCCTTGTTTACTTTTTCACATATACTTAATATGACTAAGGAATTACTACCCTAGCCATTGATTGCCACGTTTAACTGATTGAGGATTAATCTGTATAGAATGCCTCATTGACATGTTTGATTATTTAACAGGCATTCATTCTATGGAGAGTAGTGACCACATTTTTTTGGATGTAAAGCATTACCACATTTCACATGCATTTCAATTAACATAGTGATGGTTGGACACATGAATGGATGTCAAGTCAATCGTCATAGGAGGTAAGCGTTAACAGTCAACGTTTGAAAGCTCCATGCTTGGCGATAGTACCTGGTGTTTGGTGTTTTGCTAGCCTTTTTATACTGGCACAATATTTCAGTATGGACATGATTTTCTTTTATAAAAACCTAACTCTCAGCACTGCGGCTCTGGCCTAGGCACAATAGAACATAAAATCTTTCTGGAAGATTCTCAATCATAGTCGTGATACCTGAAATTCCTTTGAACATATTCAAGACAAGACCGAGGAATAGAGCTCCAAAATAAAGGGATATGTCCTCCAGATTTCTATGATGCGTGTTTGTACGAAAATAAACCATCATAGCAACAAAAGTTATCTAATGGAAAACAATATTGAATTAGTAGTAGTCTTGAAAAAAATCCCTCGATAAAGAGATGCAGATGAAAAAATGGTAATGTATTTGAATTTCATGGCAAGAATGATGCAGATGAAATAATGGTAATGTATTCGATTTCAATGGCAAGAATAATTGTAATCCCGTGGGATTATTTTTTCACGTGTAAGAATTTAAAGATATGGTTCAAGGAATTCCTCTTCATAAGTAAAAGTTGTCTATCAAAACATGCTTTGAAAAGTGTTGTTTTGCTTAAACCTTATTTTTCATTAGAGAGTGTTGTAGGATGGCATTTTGTTTTATCGCAAGGAATTGACAATTTTGATATTAGATTGGCTCTAATGTGATAAGATTTAAATGCTTCTGCAAACTCCTTCAGTAAGACTTATCGGTATGGATGCCCACTCTTAGTACACCAATATTGTTCCTTGTCTTTTAGGGAATTCACCTGTTCGAGACAAAAGCTCGATAGATGTGTAAGCTTGTTTTGCAATTGATTTTAACTGTTGATTAAAAAAAAATTACTGAGACTTCTTGCATATAATAAATTGTGTTGGTTTAAAAACACTTTTTATAAACTATGTTCGTTTAAAAACGTTTTTGAAGTCACAAGAGTGGAGGGATCATCCATGATTATGAAGTTTCCACTCAAATAGTTGATATTAATTTTAAAGTAGAAGTATCCACGGGCATGCCAAGTTCGGTCCATCTGTGCCTTTTGTTATTCCTTTTCTATTTTTCCAAATCAAATCTAAGGTTTTAACGCTCTCTCTATACAGTTGTGCACAATTTTATAAGTTAAATTTCCCCATTTCTTAAAAAAAAAAATTGCACAGTATGTGTGCCTCTCTGGCCTGACTTTGTTATATGACTTTGTGCTATTTCAAATGCTTAGACGCAGTGTTTTCATATGTACCTGCAAAACCCAAATTAAATTTATTAGTGTTAAGATATCAATATATAGGGTTAGAGTATCTGTATGTATAGAGGGTTAGTGTATCTGTATGTATATAGTGATATATGGTCATTACAAATCATACTTGAAATTCTTCTTTAGTAATTATATTTATTGTTTGAAGTTGAATTCAATTGTGATATTTTTGTATGTAAAGCAGTAGAACTGATTTCTGGGACAAGGTCAAGAAATATCCAGTGAGATGAGTTAGTAGTTCCCTGGAGCAGGGGCCCTTCCTATCAAGTAACAATAAACATCGGGACAAGGTCAAGAAATATCCAGCGAGACGAGTTGGTAGTTCCCTGGAGTCGGGGCCCTTCCTATCAAGTAACAATAAATGTGCGAGGAAATCAAATCAATAATTTAATAACACGATTAATGATAAACCAGCTGGAGCAACCCGCCCACTATACTTTCTTTAGTCAATACACAAAAAAAAATATTGAAATTTTTAATTTTTAAAACTTTTTAATTAATAATTTTCAAACCATAAGTAATGAAATGATCGCATTCGTTCGTTTTCTGTTCAGGATTGTGACAAGAAACATATAAGATCAACTATTGCTAAGAAAGTTTCTATTTTTTCGCAAAGCAACATCTAATTTACGTTGATTTTGATTGCAAATCAATTATTCCTTGTTTATTCTAATAGGGAATAATTATTTAACATGAATATAGGCTAGGTGGTATATCACAATACTAGGTATTTAGCAAAAATATATATTGAAAATCTCATTATAACATTTTTAGGATGTAAATTTTTTAACAAATGAGACTAAAATGATGCAATATTATAACTCAATGCATTTTTAACAAACATATGATGCAAATAAGACATAAAAATGATGTAATAAAATGCAAACATGATAACCAAAACGAAGGTTTTTTAAAGTTTTAGTGTCATAAATAACTATGCAACTATGATGTAAGATTAACACAAAGATGATGTAAAAAAACACATCGCAAAAATGTGATGCACATCTAGAAAAAATTTAGCAAGGGGTTTGAGAGCTACAACATTGCTACAACCTCGAATTCTAGTAGTTTCTAGGAAGGCGATCCATCGCATAAGATAGTACTTGAGAGGTATCATATCATCATTGGGCGAGTCATGCATGAGTCTAGCACAGAGGTGTACTACACAAGGCACCTCCTAGTGGGAAGGCATGTTGGAGTACCCAAGTACAAATTTTGCATGCTACATTTATTATCATTGCAACATAATACTTGACAAGGTGGGAAAAAGTTGAGTCGATGAAAGACTGAAATTCAGAAACTATTGCATGATTCATATTTGAGAACATAGTGACAAGGTTTTGGTGTCCAAGGATCCTTATGAGTGACAAAGGTATGCACTTTGTCAATTCTACAATCAAATATTTAAATAAATATTTTACAACAAACCATCATATGAGTACACCTAATGATATGTAAATGGATGGGACTATAGAAGCATTTAGTAATATTTAGAACATGGATTGACAAAAATATGCAATGTTGGGAGATATGACTGGGATGTGAGAATCCCTATAGTTTGTTTGTCTTACTTCATAACTTGTAAAAGATTGACCAAGTGCACACCATTCCTTTTAGTTTATGGTAAAGAAGTAGTTATTCCCACGGATTTTGTGGTACCAAGCTTATGATTAAAACTAACAATAAACATGATAGACAATCAATCATTGAAGATGTGATTGAATGAATTGGTCAGACTAAAAGGGGGGAATTTTATTGTAGGACTCCACTAGACAATAAAAAAGCATAGGTAGAAATCTTGGAATGACTAGAATATTTAAGGTAAGACCCTCAAACTTGTATCTCTCATTATATTACAAGATAGTWAATACTTAAAGAACCCAGTTAAGTTGAATATTAGGTTGTTAGAACCATTTCATATAGTATATCTAACAAGGGGAGTTGCAAAGGGAAACAAGTTCCTGCCAATTGTGCAGAGGAGGTGGAGCATAGCTCACTGGTATAGGAGAGGAGGTGGAGCACAACTCACTAGCATTGTGCACAATGCATTTAAATCCAAGGCCAAATCCTATATACTTAATAGTATCGAATTAATAGGTTTCAAGGCCAAATCCCATATATTTAATAGTATCGGATTACTAGGTTTGTGCAAAGGAGGTGGAGCACAACACACTAGCACCGTGGGTTCAAATCCAAATCCAAATCCTATATATTTAATAGTATCGAATTACTAGGTATGTCTGAGTGGAATCATGTTTGAACTTCTTTGTTTATGCTTCCACCGACTTGTAAAGAATAAATATGATGGACATGGCAATAAAGAATGCCCCACCTACAAGCTACTTCCAACAATCATGAACTCAATAAATAAATTCATCATGCTACCCATAAAGATCATAATGAAGATATTGAGTCACCCAAATTAAAGAGATGAAGGAGAAGTTAGGAGGAAAATTAAAGAGATGAAGCATAAGTTAGGAGAAAATAATTGGGTGAAGAAGAAACTNATAAATAAATTCATCATGCTACCCATAAAGATCATAATGAAGATATTGAGTCACCCAAATTAAAGAGATGAAGGAGAAGTTAGGAGGAAAATTAAAGAGATGAAGCATAAGTTAGGAGAAAATAATTGGGTGAAGAAGAAACTCACATGAAACCATTTGCATAATTTGTATAGGTAGGACCTAAGATTTATAAATGAAATTCTTGGTGTAGAGGCAAGTGGGTATATAAGCCCAAATTCAAGAGTAAAGTTGACAATGAATAAGGTATACCACATAATCATAAGCATAAGAGGAAAGATGAACATACTCATGATACTCAACCGTTGGATGCAGAAATCTTAGTACCTTTATATGCATGTGACTATGATGAAATTATTCATAAGAATGAGTTATGAGAGAACCTTAATCCAATGTTTGCTAAGAAATTAGGTTAATTAACCTCAATTGCACCTCACTATTAATGAATTATAAAACTAAGATATACTTCATCACTAGTTTATGATCATTTTTGTGTTACACTAGGGTGTTGTCCTCGCAAACTTTGGGTCATATCCTAATTGTTTGGACATACCTTACATACTCATGTCGATTTCACCACTCAAGCAACATTTATGGTTGCATACACTTTATTTTCTGCTAAGCCACGAGACACTTCAACTTCTATTTATATGCCATGGGACGGAGGAGTTTCAGCACAGTATGGTGGGAAACCTAGAAAACTGTGCAATTCCAATGGTAAGAGGATTTAAGGTTAAAGTAAGGGGGGTTGTCTGCATAGGTATAAAACCCTTACACCATGGTTTTTCGACACGGTTCGAATTTTTCCCTACCTTTTCCATGCTAAATTATGTATATATAATGAAATCACTCATCACTTGTTCCCTCTTCATTTTCTTAATTATATTACAGACAGGAAAGGAAGGTAAGGCATCCACCACAGGTAGACAGAGTAGCCTCTTTAAGACTCTGATTGTTCCATGTGGGGACCTGCATGATTAACCTTCCGCTGGAGTATGGAATGGAAACGATAGGACTACCAAATATGCTTAGGGCTCCTTAGGATAGTGCAATATTATCCCATGAAATCTCATGCACGAGGTTTGTATGATAACGTAATAGCAGCACGCGGGATCACACTTGACTACATTTCCCTTCAAACACACTCTAGTAGAAATTGATCTTGAAAAGAAAAATCTCAAAATGATGTAAATTATAACTCTGAACTTGGTTTTGGACTTAAAAGCTCGTCAATTAAGATTTCGATGACAGTAATTACAGACTAGTAATTTCATCGATTCGACAAAGGGTCAATTTCCTCTGACACATGGGGATTTGGAGGGTAATGGGTGCGAGGGGGCACGTCAAACCAACCCTTGTGGTATGGGGGTGAGCACTAGAAAAGATTATGGGGAAATAAAGTGGGTGGGGCCAAATAAGACCTCCAATTTAAAAATTAGGTTAAATTATATGAATTTTCAAGTTAAGTATATGAATTATAGAAAAGTTTAGCTTAAAACATTCAAACTTCATTGGTTTTCATGCGAAACTAATAGGAAAAGGCAGAATTGATTACTATAGTACCTCCACCCTGAAGGGCAGGGACTAATAAAAGTTGGCACATTGAAAACATGTGCCATGCTCATAAACATCAACCATATTCTGAAGCACCTAATGACTATTAATATAAGTAGAGTTTTTAGAGCATTATGTTCTTTTAAGAGCTTAAATTAGGTACATCAAAGAACATTTGTCATAAGTAACATGACAATAAATAAGAAATAAGCATGTAGTTCTTCTGTAATAAAAGGTAAACATCAAGCACTCTCCTAGGAATCATCCCAATACCCATATCTAGTGTCATCCCATTGTTAATCATGTCACTAGATTCATACTACTATTTCGAACATGACATAGAGTTTATTGAATCTTAGCACATTTATCATATCATACAACTAAGAGGAATATTTTGACAATGCTCGACCTAGTGGTGGAGAGACATGGCTTTCTGAGTAGTTAGTTCTAGATATGTAGCAACTTCTAACCATGCTAAGCATTCTAGACACACATCATAGCCTCCTCATCTATATTCAAGTTATAGGTATAGGCTAGTGGAAAAAGAATAATTGACTACCAAAGAAGAAAATATCAAAACCATTAATTTTTGGTATCCACTTTAATTTTGGTCACAATGATCAATATTATCATAATCAATCTTATCATAGTAATCACCTTCTATCTCAAGCCACTGACATTCATTTGACACATAATACTCATAATGCCTAAGCTTTATAATAAGAGGTGCAGCGATAAAAATTGATCTCTCAAAGGCTTTCGACGGGGTAAACTGGTTTTATATTCGCATGTTGTTAATTCATCTTGGATTTGGAGTAGCTTTTACAAATTGGATTATGGCATGTTTATCCTCAGTATCCTTCTCTCTCTTGATCAACGGCTCATCCACCCCTTTTTTCAAAGCGGAAAGGGGGATTCGACAGGGTTTCCCCCTATCTCCACTTCTTTTTCTTCTAGTCACGGAGTGTCTTAGTCGTTACTTGATCGAAGCCAAGTATGTTAGCAGCTTCAGAGGCATCAAAATTTCTCAGGGATTATACATCTCTCACTTACTCTTTGTGGATGACATATTAATTTTCTGTGATGGCTCGAGACAGGATATTGGAAAACTGTGTGAAGGACTTCTACTCTTCAAACAAGCCACTGGAATGGAAATCAACGCACAAAAGTCAAGTATCACTTTCTCTTCGTTGGATGAAGAGGAAACACAATACATTACGAAGAGAATTCCCTTTCAAGTCTTTGTTCTTGATGAAGGGTTGAAATACATCAGTTTTCAATTGAAACCAAATGACTATAGGAAGATCGATTCGCGGTGGCTTATAGCCAAACTGGAAAAAAAGGCTTAAATGTTGGAGCCATCGATGGCTTTCTAGGGCTGGGCGGTTAGTCCTGGTAAAGTCAGTATTAGAAGCTATTCTAGTTTACTGGATGTATTTAGCCTAGATTCCTAAAGGCATTATAGAGAAGATGAGGAAATTATGCTTTACATATCTATGGCAGGGCAATAAGGACAAAAACATTTTACCCTTGGTAAGATGAGATCAGATTGCGAATCCAAAGGCCCTCAGTGGCTGGGGTCTGAAGAATATTTTCTTCTTCTCTAAAGCTCTTGCAGGAAAACGCTCCTGGCGATTGATAAAGACTTCTAATCTTTGGACCCAGGTAATCCATCTGAAATATATTGCTCCACTATCAATTTTAGATTGGGTTCGATCTTTAAACAAGTCTTCAGCGGGAATTTCTATTATTTGGAAGGCTTTGATTAAGGATTTTGACCTAGTAAGGACGGGATTGGTGTGGAGAGTGGGTTCTAGACGCTTGGTGTGTCTTGGCTTGGATCCTTGGCCCGGGTCCCAACTTGGACATATCTTGCCTGAGGGATTAAGGAAAAGACTGACATCGGGAGGCTTCTTCCATCTGGCACAAGTGGGTGATCCTCTCACTTCAAATATGTGGCACCAAGGATGGATGGTGGGGCATAGGCTTGGACTCTTAGAGGAAGACTTGATTTATTAGAACAGATACACACATAACCTACGGAAAGCCTCGATACGTCTGGTTGATAGAGACGATGAATTACTTTGGGATGATGTAGGGGATGGTGAATACACTCCCCGCTCTGGATATTTAAAGTTAACAGCGGATCTTCACCAACGAGAACCTCTTTGGTGGTGGTGTAAGATATGGAAACAGTATTGTCCAGCGAAGGGGAAACTTTTAATTTGGTCGATTCTGGCAAATAAAATTCCCACCTGGGACAACCTACAAAGGCGCCTTTTTGGGCGGCCAGGTCGTTGTGCTCTCTGCAAATCACACTTAGAAACAGTGGACCATCTTTTCTTACATTGTCCTTTTGTCAGGGAAGTCTGGGCTTTTGCAATGGAATTGATGCCCACTCTCTCGGACTGGCAAGGCAATACCTTTAAACTGGCCTTAAAGGCCTGTTTGATGGGTCGTGGACAAGAGGAACTTCGGGCCTTCCCTTTCATTATCGTCTGGAGGATCTGGATCTCCCGAAATGGTCACATCTTCTAGGAAGGAAACTTTTCAGCAGAAAGGGTAGCGGTCAAAAGTATTGGGATTTACAAATCCTTTTCGAGCTCCGGTGGGGGTATTGTGGTGCGCCCGAGGGATGTCAGGGAGGAGACCCCAATTTAAGTATCATGTGGGCTTACTCCGATGGAGCCTCCCTGTTTGATCAAATAAACTGTGTGGGGGTGGTTGCCTCTATCTCTCACAATCACATTACTTTTTTCTTAAAGCGGGATTGGGGGTTGGCACAAATAATTACTCCGAACTCTTGGCCTTACAACTACTCTTACTCTTTGCAATTGAGAAGGGATGCAGAGCTTTAAAAGTCTTTGGCGATTCTTTAGTTATCATCAACTGGGCTAATGGGATACAAAGATGCCAAATTTCTCGCTTGCTTCCTTTGCTAGAGGATGTACTCTGTATCAAAAGTTTATTTGACAATATCTCTTTTTTCTCATATTTACAGGGAAAGGAATCAAATGGAAAACAAACTTTCCAAGGAAGCCACATAATTAGACTTTGGTCTATGGCACGTTACCGAACTCGATGGATCACAGGGATACTACCATCGACCCTTCCATGAAAGACAGGACAATTGACTATGGGAACTAGAATATCTCTCATGAGAGGAGACTCTATATTTTGACGAGCTATTATTACTTTTTGATGTATGGAAGGAATGCATATAATTATGGAACTATTTTAGAAGGCTACTAAAATTTTGGGAACAAAATTGATTCACATAACTTGTAAGTGATGTATGTATATGCATCTATGGGAGATAAACAATGTTTCCTTTACGCTGAAAAATATGCACGCAGTTAAGTATTAACTAATTCATATTTGTATATTAATTTTGTTATACCATAATGAAATTATGATCTTTTTCACGAGAAAAAAATATAAAAATAAAAAATAAAATATATATATATATATATATATATGTATAATTTTAATATCTTTAATATATTTGATGATCAACTTCTCTAATTTATTTTTAATTTTGATGATCAACTTCTCTAATTTTATTTTTAATGTGCATAACTTTTATTAACAAATTAAAATATATAATTAATTGAAACATAATATTAAATTAATAAAATATTATTATAAAAATTAAAAATACTAAATATATACTTTGTTAAAATTTAATAAAAATAAAATTAATGTTTTTTATTATTAAAAAAAATTAATATATATTTTATAAACCAAATTTAATATATATTTTATAAACTCAAATGATTTAACTAAATATTATTTTTTATTTTAATTATACAAATATTATTCAAGTCAAGCATAAATGGATACAGCTACAGGAAACACTTCATGGATTTCTTTGTAAACTCATGGACAGATGGTACTTAGAATTGAAAAATATTTTTCACTCACAATATAGCAAGACAAAGACAAAATATAGTAAAAACATTTAAAGTTAATAGAGATCCAAAAGATCAAGGTATGAATTTTGAAGTAGTTTTTAGGATTTATAAATTTGTCCACTTCTAATTGAATTGAAAATATATGCAAGATATCTATTGAATTGAAAATATATAGTGAAGATATTTATTTTTTTATTCAATTTATATTCAGTTGTGAGCATTGAGATATAATTTAGTTTAATTTAATTATTGAGATATAATTTAGTTTAATTTAATTTTAGACTACTCTTTATTATTGGCGAGTGCGAGTGGAAGTCCACCTCCAAAGTTATGAGAGAATAGATATTGAGAGAATCTTGCACTTAAGATTAGAGTTTTACCAATTTACACTAAAAATTAACAATTTTAGATCATTTTTATTCTTTATTACCTTCTTTTTTAACATTTTATTATTCTTAAAGGCACAATTCAGAACAAATATGTTCCTGACTCTAGAAATGCTCCTAACCTATGACTGCCTAGTGGCCAAAATCTATAAATTTAAACATTAAAAGCCACAACTTTCCCCAATTTACAATAAAAAATAACAACTTTAGACCATTTTTATTCTTTATTACCCACTTTTTTAACATTATATTATTCTTAAAGGCATAATTCAGAACAAATATGTTGTTGACTGTAGAAATGCTCCTCAATCTATGACTACCCGATGGACAAAATCTATAAACTTAAACATTAAAAACCACAACTTCAACAACCTGCAAGGTGCCCTCCGGTTTTAACTCCCCAAAATACAAATCTATAACCTACCAACCCTTCTAAAAACATGGTCTTTCTCCTACAACCAACCCATGTCTTGAAGCCATTCACCCCTCTTTGATTTTTGTTGCCAAATGTGAGAAACCAACCTTAGCTGGGAAGTAAGAGACATCCAAGAGGTTTTAATCAATTATGGTATCCCTCCAGTTTGAACCAATTAGAGATACAATTGTGGAGATGGGTTCTTCATTGGCTCAATTTTTTTAAATGAAGAAATATTGGTTTATTGCAAAACAAAGAATCAATTATATAATCCTTCTAGCTTGAACCAACTAGAAATACATGTGAAGGGATGAGTTCCTCATTAGCCCAATTTTTTTAAATGAAGAAATACCAACTTATTGCAAAACAAAGCACATCAAGCATGATACAAGGAGAACAATCTAAAGACCATTATGAAAGGAGAAAACTATGTAGTGTTTTGATAATGAAGGCCTTGCCTTTGCTCTTTTTTTTTAATAGGTGTACTTGTTATTATTAGGTTCAAGGTTTGTAAGTTTGAGGAATGAGGTGATATCCTTAATGTATTCCCAACACAAGTCTTTTATAGAGAAAGCTTCTCTCTTTTTCAAGGATGAAAGGACTAGGTTGAATCCCCACTGTGATTCAATGGGAGGATTCCCAATCAGTTGATTTGGGTAACACAAAGATTCAACAGATATTTTTAGGAATTTGTTAGGGATGTAAATGTTGATAATGGATGAAAAATGTCATAAGGAGATTAGAGGGAATTTGGTCAAAATTTGAAATTTATGGATTCGAGATTAAACTAATTCAAAGAGTAAGGGCTTCTACATTTTAAACAGTGCCTCAAAGCCACCCCTTGAACTAGACTCTTATTATTTCTATAGACAAATAAATACACGTCATAAGTACCAACTAATTTGAGTTAAAACTAATTTATTATACCTAATAGAATTTCCAATATTAAAAAACTTATCCCTATCTCATAAGCCACTAATATGCCATGAGAGGGTGCTCATTGCTTACTTAGAGGGGCTTGATTTAAGCCACAAATATATCGACGTCTAATTCCTAGATTAAAAACTATATACCTAGATCAAGTATTTGACTATATTCCTATCTTTAAATTTTCTAGAGTTATGGTTTTGGACACATATATATTGGGATATATCCGTATTTCACTATATTCATAGCTTTAAATTTTCTAGAGTTATGGTTTTGGACATATATATATATATTGGGATATATTCGTCTATATCATCACGAACAATAACTTAAATAATATCATCATTAAATTCAATAATATTTTATTTTATTATAAATTATTTCAAATACTTGAAGTTTAAAGCAATGGGCAAGGAAAAAGGGAAACAAAACTATACATGGATCAAAGAATCATAAAAGGGGATTATTTGGGGATTATTGGGTGGATTAAAATACATGGTTAACTTATTTGAATAGAGGTGGATAGAGATTAAGAGTGAATATTTTGGTTTAATTTTTAGTCCCTGTCGAAGGCGTAGAGGGACTATAACGATCGATAAATCGTTGACTTCATATTAACTTGCCCTTTGACTATAAATTTTTGCACAATCTGTATCGTTAGAACTAAAGAATAGAAAACATTATTTTTTATAGCAATAAAAAAAAAAATATTTGGCATCATGTCATTGGAGAATAGATTCAAAGTCTTATTGTCATCTTCGTTATTCCCAATGTTCAAAATGTTCATATATCCAAAGTTTTGACTATAGTCCCTGCCGAAGGCGTAGAGGGACTATAGCGATCGATAAATCATTGACTTCGTATTAAATTGCCCTTTGACTATAATTTTTTGCACAATCTGTATTGTTAGAACTAGAGAATAGAAAGCATTAATTTTTATAGCAATAAAAAATAATTATTTGTCATCATGTCATTGGAGAATAGATTGGAAGTCTTATTGCCAGCTTCGCTATTCCCAATGTTCGAAATGTTCATATATCCAAAGTTTTGAGCATGGACGCTCTTTTTGATTTTTTTTCATTTTTATTTAAATGTTTACATAACCAAAGTTTTGAGCATTGACACTCTTTTTGAGGTACCTAAACAGGCATGACAACTTAAATGTTCACATAGCGCGAGGCCCTTAAAAAGGCCTGACATCCTTAAATGTTTACAATCTTGCAGTGAATTTGGGAAATATTGTTGTCCACCACCACTCGCATAGTCATCATATGTTTCATATTTATTCTATGTTTGGAATGCAATTTAGTCATCATTGAATATACATATATTCTTTATTGGTTCACCGGTTGTTGCTTGCTCATTGGTTCATTCATTTTTGCTTATTGTTGTTTGGTTCAACTTTGCATGGTTGAAGTCCTACACCTGCAGTTGGACCTGTTGGTTTGTTGCCTGTTGCTTGCTCTTGTTTGCTTCAACTTTGCAAGGTTGTAGTCCTGCACCCGCAATTGGAGTTGTTGTTGCACTTTCAAGGGTTGAAATCATGCACTCGCAATTGGACATACAATTTTGTCATTCATCATTGACGAGTAAGTTTGAATACCATCGTTTCATTTGTCTTCATTGTCTATTGTTTACTGTTTGCAATTTGCAAGTAGGAATGTTTAGGTATTTATTCATCTTTATTGTCCTTCAGACTTTCCATAGAGGTTGGCATATCTTTTCCTCCTGCTCTTAAATTTTCCTCGAATGTTTTCCCCAAACTCTACACCATGTGCATGCCAATATCGTCTGCACAACTTCGGCTGTCATTTTTTCTAGCATTACAAATCCCAGTCCTTTGCCTTATGTGACGAAGTGGAAATCTAACGCCTCAATTGAGTAAGAAAATTATTTAGCCTTCCCACCTTGCCCGGGAATGAGTACCTACCTATCCCCTATGGGAGTCGAACCTGTGTCTTTGACATGAAAAGACGATGTCAAGCTTGTTGTCTTTGCAAAATTTTCTTGTAGAAAAAAACTGCAGGTAGGTGTAGAAGGACTAAGTATGATACAAAGGTAAACATTGTCAGGAATTATTCATCTTTATCGGTGAAATATTTCAGTAAGTTATAAAGAAAAATTTCCAGGACCTGGGATGCAACTCTTGGGTAGTTCGAGGACCTCTTGTTGCATTTTGCATGCACAATTGGACCTACGATTCTATCGTGCATGCTTGACATGTAGGTTTCAATACCATACTTTCATTCGTGTTCAGTGTTCATTGTTTGCTATTTGCAGTCTTCAAGTAAGCATGTTAAAGTATTTATACATCATTCTTATCCTGCAAACTTTCCATAGAGGTTGGCATATATTTTCCTGTTGCTCATAAATTTTCCTCCAATTTTTTCCCCGGGCTCTACACCATATGCATGTCAATGTCGTCTGCACAACTTCGGCTGTCATTTTTCCTAGCATTACAAATCCAGGTCCTTTTCCTTATGTGACGAAGTGGAAATCTAACACCTCAATTAAGTAAGGAAATTATTTAGCCTTCCCACCTTGCCCTCGATGATATTTCCACCTTGCCCAGGAATGAGTACCTACATGCCTTTGCAAAATGTTCTTGTATAGGAAAACTGCAGGTAGGTGTAGAAGCGCTAAGTATGATAGAAAAGGTAACCAAGGTCCAACAAAATTGCGCATCATTGTCATGCATTATCCATCTTTATCGGTGACATATTTCAGTAAGTTATAAAGAGAAAGTTCGAAGACCTCAAATGCAAATCCTGGGTAAAGGATGAAGAGAAAACGCAAAATGAGTTGGGTCCAAACATTAATGTTGATTTTGGAGTATCCTTCCACATGGTAATTGGAACTCTTATAAGGGTTCAAACTTCCACTAGTTGCTAAGAAGACGAAAAAAAGATTGTTAAACCATCAAATTTATTTTCGCCAATGGGCTTGACACACAGAAAATTGTTAGGTTGGTCTTTTGCAATTTTCTAGGTAAATCTCTTCTATATAGTTTATAGAATGGGGAACTCTTATAAGGGTTTAGACTTCCAGTAGTTGCTGAGAAGACGAAAAAAATATTGTTAGACCATCAAATTTATTTTCACCAATGGGCTTGAGACACAGAAAATTGTTTGGGACAGTGTTTTGTGATTTGTTAACTAAATACTGAATATTTGTACTAAGCAAATTGATACTATTGTTTTATTTGCATTATGTCTTCTATATGGTTGAGCATTGGCTATACCTTTGTTTCTATGTCATATTCTATAGCAACCACCGAGCACTGGATTTGAGACGAAAAATGGTTGGAGGATACATAGTAAAGTTGGTATGCACTCCCAAACTTATACTTGTCTCTTTTTCTATTTCCATATTATCTAAACATAACTAGAAAACATCTTGGAAATCAAAACTTAAAAGATGGAGCAAGCAATAGATGTTGAATGCTATCAAATAGATGCATAGTCCATTGTACATGACAACATTGATCGGGAATTGTGTAACAATGCCCTTTTTAGATTAGATGTATTTTCGTATACTGCAGGAGATTGCCTCTTCGATGCATTTCAAGTTCTATTGCATTTCCGTTATTCCTCGTCTGAGCTGCGCAATGGATTGATATATCATTTATTGGCTTGTTTAGAAAACGGCAACATTGAGACATTAGATTCGTATCAATACGAATTGGCATCTGATTTTTTTTACCAGTTGCATGGAATACATGATGTCAGTACGTATCTTTCAAAGATGTGGTTCTCTGCATCTGCAACCCTGCCTCCACATGAGAGAGGACTTTGGGGAGATATATTATGTATAAGGTGGCTAGCCAAGTGGATGAATATATCAATTGGAATTTGGTCATTAACAAGAAAAATAAGATATCTACTATTCAACCAAACTGCATCTAGAGATCCATAATGCATCTTGTTCCATGATGCCAATCCTCTAAGTGGTCATTATGAACCTCTAATCTATAAAAAAAATATCCATATGCAATTTTGGAGGATATGATATTTACTTGTCCCTCATCTGCAAAGACCTTCAATCCCATTGGAATCGAATTATCCATCATATGAACTCTTATGGATTGCACATAGAAACAACTAGTACATCTAATTGTGGAGATAGTATGTTCAATGCAATTTGCTATTTGATAGCAACAGAGTTTGATGTGCACTCACTGCGCCTTTACATTGTACAATCCTTTTGCAGTGCAATTATAGGTGGCAATCAACAGGCACTTGACTATTTGCATGAACACCTTCTATCATATCTCATAGAAAGTATGCCAACAGTTGGAAGTTGGCAACACTATCTTGTAAATATGGCAATGCCATATGAGAAGGGAAATATAGAGGGTGGGACATTTTGTTTGCACTGGATATCTGCCATATTCAGAGTAAATATCCAGGTCTGCTCAATCCTTTCAGACGGTATTGTGCATTTCTACTGTATTGGTTCAAACTACGATAACACAATTGAAATCCTATCATTGTAAACAGATACACTACACATCCATTATCAACCTTTGATAAGAAATACTTGTAGTTCAAGATTAAATGTCCATGCCAACCAAACCACATCTAATCTACACAAGTGTCACATGCTTTGTAATTACAATGAAACTCATCCCAAATGTGATCAGGTGATAGAGATCTTAAACAAAAAGCGTAGACTGACTTATCACAGCTTAAAAAAGGTCATACGTGAAAGACATAAATACATTATTTCACTTCCTTCTACAACTCTCAATTGTATGACCGATCATCCAGAGGTGGAAGGAAGCTTTAGCAACAAACAGAAACTCACATATCACAACCTAAAAAAAATGTGTGTGCACAACATGAGTGTGGTTACACACTTCCTATTGAATAGAAACAACACATGTCCTATGACAAACACCATCACCATTTACATCATCTACATGGTGAGGAGGCAATGCCCGTAACAAATGTCTATTCCACCTTCAACATGGCTTGTCAACATGTGAAACTAGTTTTGAGTGGAAACCATAAGCTAACTTGTCAGATGTTGAAAAAACAGATACGTGGAAGAAACAGGTGCAGCTACATATCCCACAGTGGTCCTGGTACTCGTACATTGGATCAAACACTGCAGAATGCCATCATTGAAAACCAACGAACAATTGCTACGCCTCCTCGTCTAGGAAAAAGAGATGCAAAGTGAAGTATCCTAAACAAATTGAAGACACTCCTTGCACTACATGTGCGATTTGTGATGAATTTCATTTCACAAAGAACATTAAACCTTTCGCCCCTGACTTGCAAAAATAATACATCAGCTTGACACTAAATCATAGAACATTTTCCACTAGCAAAATTTGTCTTCCATGCAAAAGATTGCTTGAAAATGGAAAACTGCCACAATTTGCAACACCTGACCAAATAAGATGTAACAAACCACTACCATATGTAAGTACACTTACAGAACTTGAAGAGAAACTAATGTCTCTACGAATTGCATTTGCACAGATCAGACCCTGGGGATATAAACGACCCCAAATCGGCTTAACATGGTCGATTATTAACGTGCATGTCCAACTAGATGTTATTCAAAAAGTGTTGCCACAATCAATGAATGAAACAATGACGATTGTTGTATCTCTCAAAAAACATTTGGAATACAAGAATGCATACCAGACAGGTAAAGTGCGTGTACACATTGTCATGAAAGCATTAAAAGAATTATGTTCCAGGAGCTTGTACAAGGTGGAAAACATTTGTATAAATGAGAACTGGAACCATGTTCTTGAAGAAGGAAATGACAACTCTGCACAGAATTTCAAGACTACTACTGACTTTGATACAGGCGATGAATCAAAGAATGAAAGACCTGCTAAAACATTGATACATGGATTCACTGACTCACAACGTATTCATGACCTACAAGACAAGATTTTGGAAATCACACCTGCTGAAGGGCAACGTCCACTTGGAATATTCAAGGAAAATTTTGCAGAGGAAATGAACTTCTCAACATTGTTCTATGGCGATCCACATTGCACTGACATCACAGAATGATTCAGCTACCAAAAAATAGTTCATTGGGAACTGCTACATTCAAGCGGTGACTTCTCCTATCACACAACAAATTTGTTTTTCAAAACAATGCGCATACTAATTCAGAAAGTGCTCTCTTGCATATGGGTCTGAATAAGAAAAGGCCAGTTGGGAGGAAGAAAGTTATTGGCCGGATATGTTAAGTACAAATAAAACCTAGAAAAAATCCTAAAAATTGATATTGGATACATAGATTTCAAAAACATTCGCATCTCTCCTGACTACTTGCAACAAAACAAGAAAACTATATTTGCAATGATCTGACAATTGGGACCTCCAACTTTTTTCATCACATTCACAAGTGCAGAGAACCGCTGGGATCTGTTGGTGACTACGATGTCTGCATTGGATAGGAACAAGAAAAGGAAGAAACAAACTGAGACGTTGGAAAATGATGACATTAACTACCTCATGAGAAAAGACCCAGTGACATGTACTCATTACTATAGACATAGAATAAATGCTTTAAGGCAATTGATATGCCATGACGAAACGTTCTTTGGAAGAATATCGGACTATTATTTTGTAACTGAGTTCCAAAATAGAGGGAATGAACATGACCACGCACTATTGTGGATAGAGGATGCACCAATCTATGGAAATGGCAGCAACTTGCAAATCGATCAGTTTGTGGACAGATACATAACATGCAACATGGATCATTTGGATCAAGAACTTGTCAAAGTTCATAGACATTACCATACAAGAAGTTGTAAAAAATGAAAGAATTCACAGTGCAGATACAACTTCCCTATGTCATCAATGAGAACAATAAGAATCATAGAACCAATTTCTTTAGAGGACAATGTTCTCATTGAGAAATCAAAATCTTTGTTCACATTTCTAGAACAACGATACTTCGATGACTTAATAAGCATTGAATACTTCTTGGTGGAACTAAATCTGACAGAAGATGAGTACATCCAAGTAATACAATCTACACTTAAGCAACCAACAATTTACCTTAAACAAAAACTTTCACATATTTGGAACAATGGTTTCTCCAAGGACATGCCAAATATGTGGAATGCAAATACAGATGCGCAATTTGTCCTCAATGCATATGTTGCAGCATCATATTGTACCTTGTACATGACCAAAGTTGACAGATCTATGACAAGTGCATTCAGAAGAATACGCAGAGAACATGAAAAAAGTCACATTGATGCTATGCAAATGATTCGTACACTTGGAAATACATTGCTTAATCTTCAACAAATGTTTGCTCAGCAAGCAGTCCACATCACACTTTCCCTGCCTCTAAAGTGTACTTCAAGTAAATGTGTCTTCATAAACACATCTCCACTTGACACACACACATTCATGCTTAAACCACCATTCTTGCTAAAACAAGAGCCTGATAATTAAGAGGACGTGATATGTCACTCTATTATTGATTACTACCTCTAGCGTCCACCTCCCACTTGCAGAATTCATATCGCATTACAAAAAAAATGGTACACAAATATCAAAAAGAAAAAAAA
>SNQJ01S0046378.1:0-26344 GCA_010110895.2 Picea sitchensis
CATTTTCTTCTTGTATCTATGTTTCAATTACTACAATATAAACTAGATTCATAATTTTCATGGACATTGAGTTCCAATGACACATATGTAGAATCAAATTCCTACTTTACCACACACAATGTTTTTAAAATATTGTTTTAAGAACCACTTACAATCCTACTTGTAAAATACACCAATAGTTTCTATTGCAAAAAAACAATCACTGAAAACATGTTCACTCGAAATAAAATTTTGTTGACAATGCATTTGTCCCTATGCAAGACCAACTAAAAAATCCTCTTGAGAAAGTTTCGTAATTAATGTAATGTCCATTGCTTTGAATATGAGATTCAACATTGTGATTAATATCCACAAATGGACCAATGTATATTCACGGATTGTAAAGAGATTTAATGATCAACAAAACATGGTATTTCCACATAGGTTGAACACTTTAAGCAACCACTCACACAAATGGATCAAGGATCAATACACCAGTGTTTTACGTGGTTAAAATCCTCAAAGAGGGAAACTATCCACGATCCCAGCCCACACGTTGAGACAATATATTAATGCAAAAGAAAAATATTGTACATAAGAGTTCCTCATAGTTGATATTTAACAAATGACCCTCCATGCTCTTTAAATAGAGATCATGGACCTATCATGCGTTAAGACATATATCAATATAGCCATTGGTATCGAGGAGAATATGAACCGTTGGATCACTTTATGTCTAAAACATATCATGACCATTAGGTTACATAACTACAAATTCACACTAATGCATTCTAAAAAAATACACTAAAGAAACATGCTTTACCTAAATACACATTAGAAAAAAATTGATCTTAACTGACTCCTAAGTGCCTAAATATCTTAACATCCCCTCTTAAGAACAACTTGGGATAATATTGAAGGATTTACAAAAATGCACAATAGGAGAAGGAAGGAAGCATTATAGATTATCCCCTCTTAATGACAACTCCTTGAACTTCTAACATAGATCAAAGTTTGAATTTTTTTCTTCTGTAAGAGACTTTGTGAAAATGTTTGCAACTTGATCATATATAGGGAAAAATATCACTTCAAGAGAACAATCTTGAATAATATTTCAACTAAAGTGCATGTGTATTTCAATGTGTTTTTTGCGATGACGTTGAATTGGATCTTTGGTGAGCTTGATGGAACTCTAATTGTCACTCTAGAGTGTGGTTGGATGTTGCTATTGGAATCAAAACTTTGAAAGGATTTGTCAAAGCCACAAGGATTCTTGACTTGCATTATTTGCTACTTGATACTCTTCTTTTATTGAAAAAATATAAAGAGTTTGTTGCTCCTTACAAGCCCAAGTGATAGGTCAGGAACCAAGACTGGAAATATAACCTGCAATAGACTTTTGATCATCAATGTTTCTAACCCAATTGGGATCAATGAAACCAACCAACAAATGAGTCCCCCCTAAACTATAATGTATCACAAATTGAATTGTATCACAAATATACCTAAGTATCATTTTTGCTACTTTCCAAAGGATTTCTCATGGTGTGTTTGCATATATCGAACAAGAAGACCAACAACAAAGGAAATATTAGAACAACTATAAGTCAAATATAAGATTCTACAAATTAACTAATGGTATAAAGTGGAGTCTACTTTGGGTGTAGTACATTTGGTAGAAAGTTTGACTCCAGAATAGAAGGGAGATGGGGATGGTTTACAATCTTCCATATGAAAGTGACGAAGAAGATCACATGCATACTTAAACTAGGAAAGGGAATTTTTTTCCTTAGTTTGTAATACTTGTAGGAAAATAAAATAATGAAAATAGCTTATGTTTGTCATTTCATTTTTTTTTCTTAAGGATGGATTTCACATGGCTTAAGAATTTACGGCACTATGAGTGAGGATAAGTTCATCAACATAAACAACAAGTATTATGAGATGACATCCTACTTTCTTGGTATAAACATTGGGGTTAGGATGACATCGAGAAAATTCGATGTCAAGAAGAAAGATATAATTTTATCATACCAAGCCCAAGGAGCTTTCTTAAGACCATAGAGAGATTTCTTAAGGTGAAAAATAAGGTTCAAGTCATTCTAAACATATCCAGGAGGTTGTTGCATGTATATTTATTCTTGCAAATCCCCATGCAAGAATGCAGATTTAACATCCATTTGATGGACCTCCCATTTATATGATGTGGCAAAGGCTAGAACAAGCTGGATGGAATTCGATTTGGCTATGGGGGAAAAGTTCCATTATAGTCAATTCCTTGAATTTGAGTAAATCCTTTGGCAACTAATTGGGCCTTATGCCTTTCAACACTTCCATCTGATGCACACTTAGTTCTATACGACCATTTACATCTTGAAAGTTTTCTTCCTTTGGGAAGAGGTAAAAGATCCCAATTATCATTCGCCATTAAGGAACAATATTCTTCATTCATTACTATGTCCCAATTTGGATGGCCAGAAGATTATGCAAATGTTTTTTAGTCACAAGTATTTTAAATTTGAGCCAAAATAGAGGAGGCTCATTGGAATTGTGAATGTGTATGAAATTGATATATAGGACCAACGGGAAGGTCACCAGTTGCTTCTTGAGTTGTATGGACCCATCTGGGGAAGTGGTGGTATTGGTGCAGGTTCATGTTCAATGGTACTAACTGGAGGAAGGTGAGTAGGCAAAGGTGGATTTTCATTCTCACTGTGATGATCATATAAATAAGAGACTAGAATAGGATAAATAATATAACTTTAAGTTGGGAAGAGAAGATGGCACATATTTTGAAGATGGCTCGTAGGATGAAGATGGAACAAATTCTAAAATAGGCTTGCAATCTGAGATATTTCCATCAAATTTAACATCTCTCCTAATAATAATTGCATGGGAATGAGGTTGAAGAAGTCTATAACCTTTGACATCTTTAGAATATCCAAAAAATGCACTCCTCACTTTTAGGTTGTAATGATTTCCTTTTCTCATTGTGAATGTGAGGCCATACTTTACTACCAAACAATTAAAAATGGATTACATTTGGTTAACTTACCCAATGTTTCTTCAAGTGTTATATTTTTTAAAGCCTTTGTGGGAGTGAGGTTTACTTTTTAATTGGAACAATTAACGATTTCTTCCCAAAATTGAAGACTTAATCTTTTATATTGGACCATACAAATTTTCATTTCCTTTTAATGTGTGGTTTATTCTCTTAGCAACACCATTTTACTATGGTTTATATGGAACAATATGTTACATTTGAATGCCTTGTGTAGTGCAATAAGTTGTAAAATTTGTTTTAACATATTCGCCTCCATTATCTGATTTAACCTCTATAGTTGATGTCCATATTATTTTTCTACAAGGAGCTTGTAATCCACAAACAAGTCAAAAAATTCACCCTTAAGTTTTAATAAATGAACCCAAGTGCATTTGGAGAAATCATCAAGGAAAGTTAGAAATTACTTGCACTCAAAGAAAGAAGGAGAAGGAAGTGGACCACACAAATCACTATGAATAAGTTGCAAGGGGGTAAAGGCATTCCAAGAGGCATGTTTGTCAAAATTGTCCCAATGATGTTTTCCAAGAACACAACCAACACAAACACCATATCTACAAGAAACGAGAGGAAGACTAGTCACCATATTTTGATTACATAGTTGTTGCAATGAGCGGTAGTTTAGATGACCAAATCATTCATTCCAATTTTTTCTCAAGTAATTGCTATGAGCAACAAAAATTGATGGAAAATGTGATGACTCGAAGTTTTTAAATCTGTATAACTTGGTAATATCATCAACAATCCTAGTTCTAGGACATGCTTATGATCTTTTGAATCATTGATTGCAACTTGGTGAGGTGAAAACTCTATTGTTTTACTTTCACTTGAATCAGTGATTTGATATACTGATAGAAGGTTGCAAGATATACTTGGAACACATAATTCATCATTAAAATGACCATGATCTGTGTAAACTATTCCAAAACTTACAACACTAAGTGATCTATCATCACCAACAAATATATATTTGGTGTTACATTCGTTAAGAGTAGAGAAAATGATTTTATCCTTAGATATATGATAAGATTCTCTAGAATCAATAAACCACTCATTAGAAGAAGAAGTAGATGTTGCATTCAAATAAAAACCAGAAGTGCATGTCCATGAGAACAAGAATTAGAAGAAGAATAAAGATCGTTGTTGTGTTTTTTTATTCCGCCTTCTAATGCCTCCATCTTTCTAAAACATTTGGACTTTAAATGACCATCTTGCCCACAAAAATGACAATCTCTCTCAATCTTTCTATTTTTTTTAATTTTATTTTGGTCCTTTGTCACCATTGGGAGTAGAAGCTTGATTGAGAGGGTTTGAGACCCTTGTTTTTTTTATTGTGGCGAGAATGTTACTTCATGGGGTGTTTGGATTTATCCTTTAGTTGGGCCACTAAGGATTTGTTAGATATACCTGAAGTTCTAATCACTTTGAGATGCAAGAGATGGTGGTTTGTAAGAAACCCATAGAGCTTCTCTGGTGGAGTGAAAAGTAAATAAAAAAACATAATATGCACTACCAAGCTTAGCAAGACTAACGCATATGCATCAATCATCCTTCATTTCTATTTTACATTCTGCAAGTAAAAGTCTTGAATGTTTTGAACTTAGATAGATAATATTCAATCCAAGAAAAAACATTGGGATTTAAAGATATTAATTGATTTTCAAGCTAGTGGGATTGAATCTCATTGTGTTTACCAAATGTGGCTTCCATATTTATCTAAGTTTCATTTTGATCATCAATTCCTTGAAGGTGAAATTGTAAATTACTAGAAATGGACATTTTGATTAAGCCACATTCTTCATCAATTTTATTATCCCATTTGGCTTTCTTTGCAACATCAATGGGTTTTTATTTTTATTTTTCCCAAGATAATCCAGTAAAGTCCTTTACTTCATAGTGCGTCCTCCATATGGGATTTCCATGAGAATTAGTTTGTACTGGTAAGTAAAAGATCTCTTGGACTAGACATATTAAAATATGCAAGTAATATAGAATCAAAAGAAGAAATTGATTGTCTAGATGGAAAGTTCTCGAAAAAATAGAAAAAAAAAGGGTACTGAAAACAGATTTTGGATGTCAAAGTTATGTCATTTTTAAGAAAGACACAAAAGGTAACCAAGGTGTCATGTGGTAATTAGAGGTTGGCCCACATGGTGATGAATACACAATGAGGTTACTGAGTAAAAAAACTTTCCCTCCTTTTGCCAACTTTACCTATACGCTCACTTTTACAAATAAGTTACTTATAAAATAATCCACTTTTATAAAATAAGTGAAAATCACTTTTACAATGAAATTACTTTATAAATGAAAGTTGCATGCAAAAAGTAATAAAAAAAACACATTAAAGTTAATTTATACTGATTCATTTTTATTATTTAAATAAATGCACTTTATAATAAAGTTATGTGATAATTTATAGTTGCATGAACGTTTTCAAAAAGTATACAAAATACTTGAACTCAAGTAATTTTTAACCAAAATACTTGAACTCAATACCTCTTATTTAATAAAGTAATAAGTTAATGCAAAGTATATAGTAGATTTTATGAAAGAGAAGGATTTTTTTTCTTTGCCTCAAAATGTGTGCTTATCCCAAAAAACATTGTTTTTCTTCACAAAGCTTCAACGCAGTCATATAGAAAACAAGTGAAATTTCGAAGAAAAAAAAAATCAAAACTTTGTAGCAATGGGGTTAGATCTCGGTTAGCTTCCATGGAAAATGAAAGTTTTATGTCTATTTGTTATTCTATGAGATCAAATAAAGCGCAATGCAAAGAACATGGTAAACCCTAGACAACGACCCATGTTAAGTATAAAACTCCTTATTAAGCCCTAGATATTGAATTATTATATTTCTAGTGTTATATTTATATGTAGGTTAGAACCCTTCATTATACCCTTTCATTATAATTGTACACTTTGTCTCCTATATATATACCAAGGAGACCTAGTCTTAGGATCATAAAGTTAATGAATACAATCCCCCTCAAAGTGGATTGTATTCATTAACTTTGTATAATTTTTAAGGAGTTGAATCATAACATTTGGTATCATAGCATCGATCCTAGGGTTTTTCTTCTTCAAATGAATCATCTTGGAATTTTTTCTATAGCTTTTTTTGAGGTGCTTCAAACAGAGAAATTTGGATTTTGCTCAGTAGACATATCCAAGTACTTTTGGTAAAAATGTTAGTTTTTTTTTTCGTTATACTTTTGGAGATATAGCCTATGGAAGATAGGGTTTTTGACTCATCCTGAAATCAGTTTTAAAGAATTTATCTTGGGATTTTCGCTATATTTTTTTTTCTCAGATGTTTCAGACGGTGAAATTTTATGGAGACTGATATAACAAAGTGAAGTCTATTTGGTTCAAATTTCAGGTTTTGGATCGTTATATTTTTAGATATATATTCTCTGGAAGTTGGGGTTTGTGACTAGTCCTGAAATTAGTCTCAAACGAGCCATCTTTTTATTTTCGTTGTAAACAAGTTTTGGTGAAGTTTTATACTTTGAAATTTTCAGAATCCTTAGGAGACATAACAAATTACACGTGGATTTTTTTTTCATATTTTTAATAATTACACTTTGTGAGATATATCTTGTGTAATTGGGGGTTATTTACTAATCCTAAAAATAGTCTTAAACAAGACATTTTGGTATCATTCTTATAACCTTTTATCAGTGAAGGTTTGGACTATGAAATTTTTAGAAGATTAAGAAGTCAAATTATAGTACTACGGGATAGAATTTTAGATTCAAAAGGATTCAAAGTACATATATATATCAGGACCAAGGTCATCCATCCGAACATTCTCCAATTTAGGGTTTAAAAGGTACATAACTTACAATTGGCATAACGTTTACTGGAAAATCTACTTTTGGTGATTCAAAATTCATGACAAAGAGAAAATAGAGTATTATAATTTTTACCCCACGTGGATCCAAAAAATAATTTAATACCAATTAAACCTCCAGAAATCCCATCTATAACTCATGAAGAAAATGAGAAGATACATAACAAGTTATCCACATTAGAGGACCAACTTAATGATTATAGTTTTAGGTCAATAAAAAGTGATGAGTTGGTAAACACACAAAGAAAAATTCAAGATATGGAAAAGAAGATGGAACAAATGGAAAATAAGATGGATGAAAATAAGGAAGAAGCACAAAAAACCACGAATGAAAATAAGGAAGAAGTACACAAATCCATTAATGGAATACAAAAATCCATGAATGAAATGCAAAAATCCATAGAAGCTATCCTCTTATAGAGGATC
Organism: Picea sitchensis; assembly: GCA_010110895.2. NCBI lineage: Eukaryota > Viridiplantae > Streptophyta > Pinopsida > Pinales > Pinaceae > Picea > Picea sitchensis. Next base: position 7,323 of record SNQJ01S0046378.1, read on the forward strand.
CCTAAAAGGGATACAGAGATCCAAGCAAATCATGAAAATAAGGAGAACAATGGTGTTGAGGCTCAATTGCATATGGAGTATTTTATAACAAGTGGATATCACAAATACCGAATTTCAAAATCATTCATCACTCCAGGATACACATCATCACGGATTCAAATCAACACCAAGGAACTACTTCATTCCAAAGATCGATATGAGGAAGTTTGATGGTAATGATCCTATAACATGGATATTCCATATGGAGAAATACTTTGATCTACACCAAGTGCCAAGCTTACAAAAGGTAGCTATTGCATCCTTTTATTTAGAAGATGATCAATTTGTTTGGTATCAATGGATTTGTGAAAGAAAAAAAATTCCATTATCTCTTGGTCTATTTGTACGGATGAATAGATATCACATTACGGGGATATTAAGATAAATACATTGTGTAATCAATTGATAAATCTTCGGGGAAAAGTTCCAATTACATAGCACATTCAACAATTCCAAAAGATCAGTCTTGGGGTAAAGAACATTCCTGAGTATAATTTGTTAAATATCGTTATGGGAACTTTAAAGGAGAACATTCAACATGAGGTGTGTCTCTTTGAACCTAAATCCTTAGAGAAAGCTTTCAGTGTGGAAAGGAAAGTGGAAAACAAAAATATGGCTACTATAAGGGTGACCAATAACAACTATAGAGAGCACCATGTTCCCTCTCGTAACCTCACCCAACCGAAAAGGTTGACACCTTAAAAAATGGATGAAAGAAGAGCAAAGGGTCTATGTTTCAATTGTGACAGTATGTATAGTAAGGCGCATAAATGTGGTGAGAATAAATCATTCTACATATACTATGAATAGTAAGAAGATAAAGAATTGGAACCATCACAAGATATATAACTAGAAGTGGTTACTCTAACAATATCTTATCATGCATTGGTCAGCATCAGTATTCCAAAAATCCTCAAGATACAAGAATACATCAAAAAGAAAAAGGTAACAATGTTGATTGATTCTGGTAGTACCCATAACTTCATCAATTACAAATTAACAAAGGATCTCAATTTATTTATATTTCCAACACCAGATTTTCAGGTAACGATTGTATATGGAGTTACCATAAATTTTTCTAGGAAGTTCCATAGTATTAAGTTCAATATGGGGGAGTATTTATTGGATAGTCCCATGATTTCCATCCAAATGGGTGGCGTTGATGTTGTATTAGGGTTCCAATGGCTACAATCATTGGGAACAATGGCCCTTGATTTTCAATATCTTTTCATGAGATTTTCCTTGGAAGGAAATAAAATTTATCTTAGAATTATCCAAGGGAAACCCTCTAAGGTGATAAGATCTAATAGCATGACAAATATACTCAAAAGGGACACCATGGTGTAATTGCACCATTGTGCTCACTAGATGGTCAAACATATACACCCTCTACTCCATTGGATCTCCAAATAGTTATAAGAAATCATTCCAAGGTATTTGGATAAACGCCTAAGGGTCTTCCACCTACTTGAGATCATGAACATTCTATTCATTTGCAACCAGGAAATGTACCACCTAACATTAGGCCTTATAGGTATCCATATGCACGGGAGTGATATTGAGGATATGATCCAAGAAATGTTAGAGATTGACATCATGCAACCTAGCCAAAGTTCTTTCTCTTCACCAATGGTGATGGTTATGAAAAATTATGGTTCATGGTGTATGTGTTTAGATTATACACAAATAAACAAAATCACCATTAAATATAAGTTTCATATTCATGTCATTGATGATTTATTAGATGAATTTCATGGAACAATTTTCTTTACTAAGTTGGATCTTCGTTTGGGATATCATCAAATTAGATTGAGGAAAGAAGACATGACCAAAACAATTTTTAGAACACACGAAGGTCGTTATGAGTTTTTGGTTATTCCATTTGGACTTACTAATGCACCTTCAACATTTCAAAGCTTGATGAATTCTGTTTTCAAACCCTTCCTTAGAAAATTTGTGTTAGTATTTTTTTATGACATATTAATCTACAACAAATATTGGGAAGAGCATGTACAACATGTTGATAGACTATTACAACTATTGGAAGAGCAACAAATTTATGAAAATCTTTCCAAGTGTTCCTTTGGGGTTGAAGAAGTGGAATATTTGGGTCATATTGTATCTCATGAAGGTGTAAAGGTGGACACTAACAAAATTAAAACTATGATGGAATGACCAATTCCCAAAACCTTGAGAAACCTTGGATTGATAGGCTATTACCACAAGTTTTTCAAGAACTATCGTAAAATAGCAGCACCTCTAACAACATTGTTAAAGAAGGAAGCATCTTCTTGGACTCAAGCAACAACCAAAGCTTTTGAAAAAATTAAGGAGACTATGTGTACAAATCTTGTCCTATCCATACCTGAATTCACAAAAACATTTATTGTGGAATGTAATGCCTCACGACATGGCATTGGTGGAATTTTAATATAATAAGGAAGGCCCCTTGCCTTTGAAAGTAACAAACTTAGAGGAAAAAACTTACTCAAACCCATCTATAAAAAATAAATGTTGGTCATACTACAAGAAGTTAAGAAATGGCATATTTACCTAATAGGAAGACACTTCAAAGTAAAAATAGATCATTATAGTTTGAAATTATATACAAAATGGGAAAACATAATGTTGTGGTAGATGCCCTTTCAAGGAAAGAAGAAAAAATAGAAGGTTCATTATGTGATATTTCTATTATGCAATCTGATTGGGTGAAAGAAGCAATGATAAAATGGAAGCAAGATCAAGAAGTATGTAAGATCATTCAAAAAATACCAGAGGACCTCATTTCATTAGATAAATTTGCATGGAAGAATGATTTATTATTGTATCATGATTGCCTATATTTATGTAATAATTTCCGGCTCAAATAGAAGGTCCTTATGGAATTGCACACTTCTCTTATAGGAGGACAATTAGGATTCTTGAAAACATACCATAGGATCAAGAAGGGTTTTTTTCTAGGAAGTTCTTAAAACTGATGTTCAAAAGTTTGTGTCTGAATGTATGGTCTACCAACAAAATAAGGGAGAGATAGCCAAGACTCTAGGTATCCTACAACCATTAGATATACCAATTCAATGTTGGGAATACGTTTCAATGGATTTTATTACAGGTTTACCCAAATCTAAAGGAAAGGTCCCCATCATGGTAGTAGTGGATTGACTAAAAAAGTATGCCCTTTTTTTTTTCTCTTTCTCATCCTTTTAAAGAATGTACAGTAGCCACAACATTCGTGGAAATAGTTAAAAATCTACATGGAGTCTCAAAGATTATTTTTACATGAAATTTTTGGACTGAATTATTTTCTTGTTTGGGTACTCAATTGACTCACAACTCATCTTATAATCCTCAATCCGATGGGAAAACCGATATTGTGAATGAATTTCTAGAAGGATATCTTCATTGCTTTGCATATGATAAACAAACACAATGGGTCAAGTGGTTTCCCTTGGTAGAATGATGGCACAACACATCCTTCCATACTTAATAAAAAATGTCCCCATTTTTGGAACTTTATGGATATCGTCCTCCATCCATCACATCGCCCTTGAAAGGGACTACAAAGATTCATCAGGGGAGGAGCACATAGGGCACCAATAAGAGGTTCTCAAACTATTAAAGGAAATCTTGGTTATAGCACAAAATAAGATGAAACAACGAGTATATCAACATCACAGTGAAAGGGAATTTGAAGTGAGGAATTAAGTATTTTTGAGGCTACAATCGTATAAAAAGATTTCCCTCAAGCAACAAAAGAAGGAAAATAAATTAGCACCCAAATATTATGGATACTATAAGGTTTTTCAAATTATTGTAAGTATGGATTACAAATTGGAGTTGCCCCCATATTCACATCTACATCTAGTCTTCCATGTTTCTTTCTTAAAGAAAGTAATCAACAACAAGATCTCAATTCAAACTATTTTACCAAAGATTAATGAAGAAGGGAAAATCATACTAGAACAAAAAAAAATTATTGAGAAAAGGATTAAGCAATTGAGAAATCGAACAATTTTTAAGCACCTCGTCAAATGGAAGAACCTATTAGTGGAAGATGCGACATGGTAAGATGAGTTCTTCTTGCATAAACAACCGCAGTTAGTCAAGATTTGAGGAAAACGCTTGTTTGAAGGAGAGGGGCATGTTAAGACCTAGAAAAATCCCTATGTTAAGTATAAAATGTTGGACACACCAGCCACACTAAGAGGGGGGGTGAATTAGTGTGTGTACTTTTACAACTTTTCTTCTTTCAAGTTAGCAATTATTTCAAAATATAATTTTACACATTAATATCAATCAATTCATAAGCACAATGAACAAAATAGATACCATATGTCTATATAAGCTTTTGTATTATTTTATAAATGTTACTACAGTCACGAGGGTTTTCCCAACACCAACTATTTGTTATCAGCACCAACTGAAGTAAGGAGCACCAACTCCTAGGAGAGCACCAACTTTCAAGAGAGCACCAATTCTCAAGCAATACTCAGCTTGTCGATAGAATGAAATCTATCCAACTAGAATTGATCTAATAGTACAACCAACTCAAATACCAATCATCCATTTATTGAATCTGCTCCAGCTCATGATTAGAGGTCTACAAAAAATTCTCATCACCACACTTCATATTCTCTCTGAAATTCACACCTTTTTCACTTCATCTTCTCTCTAAAATTCACACCTTGTTGTGCCAAAGGATCACCATACCAGGAATCATCTACCTCAAGTGCAGATCCACTTATTCACCCACTTGCTCACTTTTTAAAAATGAACCAAGCATAGTTGTATTTATACTCTTTCATGCTCAACTCTAGTTTAATTTTAGGGTCGACTTGTGCCACAAGTTACAACTAACTTTCCCACTTACAACAACTTTGGGACCAATGCATAACCACCGTTGACCATCATTTAGGGTCTTCAACTTAAACCTGTCATACCACCTATCACTAGAAAGAGCACGATGAGTTCTAACCTTCATATGCTTTCAACAACCATCTGACCTATTTTTCATAAATCAATCACAGGTATGGATCAATTTCTTTTGTCTCTGTACTGAATGTTGCAAAAATCGAATTCTATAGAGGCACTTCCTTCAAACCATTTACATGTGACCATCTTCGCAAAACCATGGGATTATCAATTTAAGCAATGTTCCCACCGCCTCATGGATTATGTGTTCGTAACCCATGACCGAGGGTTGGAACCTAGTCCTCTAGTACTTTGGCCTTCGAGAGATTTCTCTCATCCAATCTTCCAGAGTTTCAACTCCCGGAAGTAGTTACCTCTCACAAGGGTTGATCTGATGGTTGGCGCGATTCCTGGAACCAAATCAATGGTCTAGAACCAATCCTTACTTATCCTTTTACTGCTTAATTCAGTGGTTATGACTCAATCCAAGGTTGAGATGGACAACCATTTTTTACTTCGAGACTCCGGGGCTTCGGAGGTCCAGGTAATTGTTGCTTTAATTTCCACCGTAGTTGGTCAACGTCGAAGTAGTCAACATGGGAGTGCTTACATCATATTTACACTATGTTTTGATATAATGCTCATGTGAGAATCCGAAGGATCTTAGATCAACGACCAACATTAGTTCATGACTTCGCGCCTAGGGAAGATGTTGGTGGTAGACGTTGGTTTCCCCCGAAGGACATACTCTCGGAGTGACATAACTTACAGACGTCATTGTTTATGTGGAACTAGTTGAGTGGCTACCACGTGTCACCTAGATTCATGACTTACGTAACCTAAAGTGCCATCTAGATCTAGACACTTGTCAACATGTGATTGCGCCATGTGTCCTTGCTGACGTGGTCTTATTGACGTAGATCTCTTCATCTGTTGACGGTCGTAGGTGCATATGAATCCTTGATCCAATGATCATGATTAGTTCTTAGATCAATGGTCCAAATTCATTTTATCCTTCAGGACTTCGAGCCTTTGCAATCATTCAACCTTCCAGAGTGCATTTCGTCGAAGTGTTTATCAACACTTCCCTGCTCTGATAGATTTTTATAAGTCGAGGAGCTAGGACCGTGGGCTTAGGCACAAAGCAGCTCCGCTCTTTGGGTATTCATCTATTCATGACTTCGGGGCTCCAAGCTACTCGAACTCTGAGAGGTTCAATCACTCCAGAGTGCATTTCACCGAAATAGATCAGACGGTCAATTTTTTATCTGCAGTTGAGTGGACGGTCTACGCAACCTCAACAAGGCATTTTTTTAACGATCTTCTCATTGTGTTATTTTTAGGATCTCGGTCGTGAATCTTCCTTCTTGATGGACGATTAGATATTACTTCGGAGCTTTAGCTCTCCGGGACTCTAGGTTGCTAGAACTTTGAGGTAGTTCAATCCCTCGGGAGTGGTTACCTACCGAATAAGTCATGATACTACGATGATTGCAAGTTGTCGGTTGTTTAGTACACCTTACACTATCCTTCCACTGTGCTTGATCTAAGGGTCATGATTCATCTTGGAGTATATAGACGATTAGGGATGATTATGAAGTCCCAACTAGCACGATTTTTAAAACCCTCGTCGAGTTCCGCAATGGAAACTGCTCGTTGGTAGTGGAATCAATTCCAACCATTGATATTGTAGAATCTATAGATTGGCGATCTAGGAGGATTGTGGAGTTTAAACATGCATGGATGTTAGTTTTGCCTCTGATCTCCACAATTTCTCTCCACCATAGATCTTACTTGTGTTGATCTGATGGTCAAGACCTAATCAGGTGTTGATCTGACGGTCCTTCTCTGCATTTCTCATATCTAACGACTGTTGTAGCATTCTGCTGATTTCATCCTTCGTCAGTCACGATCTAGTCTGATTCCTTATCGAACGCCTCATGTGTGTCATCTCTTATGAGCTTTGATTAATGTTATTCCTTCTGATTTGTTCATCGTTATTTCTTTTGATATTTTAATAACATTCTTCTGCACCTTGTTTGTCATCAATGACAATTCATCATAAAAACTCATCATCACATCACAATGATCTTCGACTCTTGACATCAATGACAACACATCAATGACAATATGTCCAACAATATCCCCCTTTGTCATTGATGGAATCACACCAAATTCATACAAAAATCCCCCCTGTGATGATGCATCTCTCCTTTGAAGTTACTCTCCCCCTTTGACATCAATGGAAAATGGTTGCTCCCCTTATGATTAATCTATGTCTATCTATATGTTGCTGACCAAAATATGAACTTGGGTAACTCCCCTTGCAATCTGTTATCTATGCCTCTGAATGCTCTCCCCCTTTGTTTCTAAAAGGGTAGCTCTTCCTGACAAAGTCTCTCCCCCTGTCATCTCTACAAGATTCCATGTATACCACTATATACAACATAATGTTTCCGCTGCGAATATTGTTGCCCTACTAGAACATTGCGCAATTGTAGCTCATACTTATCAAACGATTCTTGGACCTATCCATTGCTTCTCATCAATCTATGACCAAATGTATCCATCTCTATCCATGATGCTTCTCTACTTTACATTGCTTTAAATTCATATGAGAGACTTTTATACTCTTCTTGTCGCATGACGTAAATTCTTTGTGCAACAATTAACTCCACTCATGTTCACTTGTTTAGTCTTTGTTATCCACATATGTGAGTGTCCTCATTTCTTGGCATTTGTTCTCTGATCTTCTATTATTGCAAATTCATTTTTATTCCATGTTTTATTTACTCTTCTTGTCGTATTGTATGAAGCATTTCTCATTGATTGTCTCCTTGAGTTCCAATAGTCCTGGGATTTGTGGCCAAATCCACCACAACTGTAGCATCTCATAGTGTGACAATTTGCAACAATATGTCCAACAAGATTGCATTTCCAACATATTATAATGTTGTTTAATCTACCAACATCTTTTCATCCATGATTCCTACAATCCAAGGCTTTATGACCATATTCATTACAAGAAAATCAATGACCATTAAAAACACTTCCATACCTGCCCCTTTGACTCATCCTTGAAGATGTCTCTCTTCTAAACTTGCTTTGAAGTGTAGGAGTAGCTTTTTTATGTCCTCCTTGATCTGATCTTCTGAAGATTGTAATGTTTCTTTCACTCTTTGAACATGAAGGACCTACATCAGATTTGCTTTCACCCTTTACAAATGAAGGACCTGCATCAAGCTTCATAGGAGTACCAATTTCTTCCTTGTTGTAGCCAAGATTGGATTTATCATTTGGTGATCTTTGACTATCCAAGATCTCATCCAACATCATAGAGTTGTTCAAGAACTTGACATGGGTGTTTGACTTCTCAACTTTCTTTCTAAGATTCACAACTTCTGCTTCCAACTGATGACATGACTCTTCCCTTTCATTCAACTGGTTCCTCACTACCTCCTCTCTTATTTTGGCTTCTTCAAGTTGGGTCTTCAGATTGACATTGTTTTCTCTTAGTTCTTTTAGATCTGCAAGGTTTCTACTAAGCTCATCATCTACCTTCTTCTTTTATTTTGCTTGATTGATTTCATTCTTCAATCTCTCAATCTCTTCTTATTTTTCTTCTAACTGAATATCTAAATCAAATATAACCTTTTCATTGTCTTTGAGCATTTCCTTTATTTCCAAGATATGATTTTGATTTCTAAGCTCATCATCTTCCTTCTTCTTTTCTTTTGCTTGACTGAATTCATTCCTCAATCTCTCGATCTCCTCTTCTTTTTCTTCTAACTGAATATCTTTCTTAGATATGACATTTTCATTGTCTTTGAGCATTTCCTTTATTTCTAAGATATGATTTTGATTCTTTTCAAGAAATTCTTTAGTGTACTCATAAAGATAGCTATATTTTGAATAACTATGGTCATAGTTGTATTCAACAAAACCCGAATCAATTTTTTGTTTAATCTTTGATAGTTCTTCTTCTACTTCTTCGATGGGATAAATGCTAACAAAATTTTCTTCTATTGTATATGAATCTTCTTCTTTACTTGCAGGGGAAGACTCAATATCAACATTATTGCAATCAGAAGATTGTGGAGAGTCTTTACCTTTATTGATTGTTGAGTCTTCCTTCTCATCCTTGATAGGAGTGTCTTCTATGTCTTCTTTTTTTATTTGATACACATTTTCTAACATCACCCATAAGTCCTTGGCAGATGTGCATAGTGCCAATGCTTTCTTTGACAGTATCTGATAGTCCACTGAGAGGAATCTTCAATGCCACTTCATTTTTCTTCCTTACTCTTCTTTGGGCTACAAACTTGGATAGATTCTTAGACATAGTTAAGTGTCAGGGCTTACTTAATACTGAATCCCAAACTTCAGATCCTCTTGACTTTAAATATTGTTTCATATTTTCCCTCCATGAAGAATACTATGTTCCATCAAATAAAGGAGCTTCAATTGTGGAGAGATCCATTTGTCCACCCATTTCTTTATACTCTATCTTCCAGTGTTTAAACTGTGTTGAAGGCACCCAATCTAATACAAATTGTTGGACACATGGGCCAGACTAAGAGAGNAATTTTACAACTTTTCTTGTTTCAAGTTAGAAATTATTTCAAAACATAATTTTAGACATTAAGAGAAATCAATTCATAAGCATAATGAACACAAGAGATACCACATGTATGTATAAGATTTTGTATTATTTTATATATGTGACTACAGTCACGGGGGTTTTCCGAGCACCAATTTCTTTTTATTAGCACCAACTGAAGTAAGGAACATCAATAACTAGGAGAGCACCAACTCCTAGGAGAACACCAAATCTCAAGAGAGCACCAACTCTCAAGCAAGACTCAACTTGTCGATATAATGCAATCTATCTAACTAGAATTGATCTAGTAGTACAACTAACTATTATACCAGTCATCCACTTATTGAATCTTCTCAAGCTCATGATCAAAGGTCTACAACAAATGCTCATCACCACACTTCATCTTCTCTCTGAAATTCACACCTTCTTCATTTCATCTTCTCTCTGAAATTTACAACTTGTTGTGCCAAAGGATCACCATACCAGAAATCACCGACCTCAATTGTAGATCCACTTATTCACCCACTCGCTCACTTTTTCAAAATGAACCAAGCATAGTTGTATTTATACTCTTTCATGCTCAACTCTAGTTTAGTCTTAGGGCCGACTTGTGCCACAAGTTACAACTAACTTTCCCACTTACAACAACTTTGGGACCAATGCATAACCACCGTTGACCATCAGTCTGGGTCTTCAACTTAAACCTGTCATACCGCCTATCACCGGAAATGGCATGATGATTTCTAACCTTCATATGCTTTCAACAACCATCTGACCTATTTTTCATAAATCGATCACATGTATGGATCGATTTCTTTTGTCTCTGCAAATGTTGCAGAAATCGAATTCTGTAGAGGCACTTCCTTCAAACCATTTACATGTGACCATCTTCGCAAAACCAAGGGATTATTAATTTAAGCAATGTTCCCAGCGCCTCATGGCTTATGTGTTCATAACCCATGAACGGGGGCTGGAACCTAGTCCTCCGGTACTTCGTCCTTTGGGCGATTTCTCTCTCATCCAATCTTCCAGAGTTTCAACTCCCCAAAGTGGTTACATCTCACAAGGGTTGATTTGATGGTTGGCATGATTCCTAGAACCAAAACAACGGTCTAGAACTAATATTTTATTATCCTTTTACTTCTTAATCCAGCAGCTATGACTTAATCCAAGGTTGAGATGAACGACCACTATTTACTTCAGGACTTTGAGGCTTCAGAGGTCCAGGTAATTGCTGCTCCAATTTCCATCGCAGTTGGTTAGCATCGAAGTGGTCAACATGGGATTGCTTACGTCATATTTACACTATGTTTTGATCTAATGGTCATGTGAGAATCCAGAGGATCTTATATCAAGGACAAACGTTAGTTCGTGACTTCACACTTCAACGCTTCGGGCAGCTGGTGGTGGTAGATGTTGGTTTCCCCTGAAGGACATACTCCTGGAGTGACGTAACTTACTGATGTCACTATTGACATGGCACTAGATGAGTGGCCTCCACATGTCACTTAGATTCATGACTTACATAACCTAAAGTGCCATCTGGACCTAGACACTTGTCACCATATGATTGCGCCACATGTCCTTACTGATGTGGTCTTGTTGACTTGGATCTCTTGATGTGTTGACGGTCGTAGGTTCATATGAATCCTTGATCCAATGAATGTGATCAGTTCTTAGATCAATGGTCCAAATTCATTCCATTCTTCAGGACTTCGAGACTTTTCAATCATTCAACCTTCTGGAGTGCTTATCAGTACTTCCCTGCTATGATAACTTTTCATAAGTCCAGAAGCTAGGACTGTGAACTTAGGAACAAAGGAGATCTTCTCTTTAGGTATTCGACTATTCGTGACTCGGGGGTTACGGGCTACTCGAACTCTGAGAGATTCAATCCCTCTGGAGTGCATTTCACCGAAGCAAATATGACGATCTATTTTTTATCTGCAGTTAAGTGGATGGTCCACACAACCTCAACAAGGTGTTTTGCTAACAGTCTTCTCATTGTGTGCTTTTTAGGATCTCGACCGTGACTCTTCCTTCTTAACAGACGGTTAGATCTTACTTCGGGGCTTCGGCTCTCCGAGAGTTCGTTTTACTAGAAATCTGAGGTAGCTCAATCCCTCCAGAGTGGTTACCTACCGAATAAGTCATGATACTATGATGATTGTTCGTTGTTGGTTGTTTAGTACACCTTAAACTATCCTTCCATTGTGCTTGATCTAAGGGTCATGATTCATCCTAGAGTAGATCAACGATCAGGGATGATTATGGAGTCCCAACTAACACGATGTTTAAAATTGTCGTCGAGTTCCGCAATGGAAACTACTCGTTGGTAGTGGAACCGATGCCAATCATTGATCTTGTTAAATCTATAGATGAATGGTCTAGGAGGATTGCGGAGGTTAAACATGTACAGATGTTAGTTCTGCATCCGATCTCCGCAATTTCTCTCCACCGCAGATCTTACTTGTGTTGATCTGACGGCCAAGACTTAATCGGGTGTTAATCCTACGGTCCTTCTCTGCAGTTCCCAGATTTGACTAATGTTTAGCATTCTATTGAATTCATCATTTGATGATCGCGATATAGTTTGATTCCTTATTGAATGGCTCATGTGCATCATCTCTTCTGAGCTTCGATTAATGTTCTTCCTTCTAATCTGTTCATCGTTATTTCTTCTGAGCTTTTAATAACGTTGTTCTGCACTCTATTTGTCATCAATGACAATTCATCATAAAAACTCAATGATCATCACATCACAATGATCTTCGACTATTGACATCAATGACAACATATCAATGACAATATGTCCAACATAAAACCCCTTATTAAACACTATATATTGAATTATTACATTTCTAGTGTTATATTTTTATGTAAGCTAGAAATTTTCATTGTACCCTTTCATTATAATTGTACCATTTGTCTCCTATATATGTATCAAGGAGACACGGTCTCAAGATCATCAGATATCATCTCATATTTTCTTTTGAATTGTATATATTCTAAAAGGAGGTTGCCCCCTCAAAGTGGACTATATTCATTAACTTTTGTCATTTTTAAGGTGTTGGATCACAACAGAGTATATGCAAAAAAGAAAACACTTTCCACTATGTATATAATTTTTCGAGATTGTACAGAGTGCACAACAAAGAGAATATGTAGACTGGAAATAGTAACAAACTAAGAATATAAATAGAAAATTAGAAATATTAACTTGGTAAAAAAATTTAAAAGGCGGGATGAAACTTTATATCTTTGAATCTAACAAAAAAAGTTTTATATTAGACAAACGAAAACCTTTTCAGGTGAAATGAAAATTGTTTCCAATTGAAAGAAGTATTTCAAATGTAATGGTTCATAGCTCGCTCAACCCAAAAATACACAAAAATAACATAACCCATAAATATTTTGATGTATGCAGCGACGCGGGTTGAGGATCTCGATCAACAACGAAAGTGGGTCTTCACATGTGCTCTCATACCATGTTCAACAAAACATGATATTTTCACATAGGTTGAACACCTTAAGCAACCACACACACAACTAAATCAATGGTAAGTACACCAATGTTTTATGTTATTTAAACTCTCAAAGAGGGAAACAATGTACGACCCTAGCCAACGTAACCATTTAAGACAATATATTAATGCAAAAGAAAAATATTGTACATAAGAGTTTCTTACAATCAATTTTTAGCAAATGAATCTCCATGCTATTTAAATAAAGATCATGGACCAATCCAGTGTTAAGCCATATATCAATACAATTGTCAATATCGATCTAAGAACATAAAATATCATATCACTTTATATCTAAAACATATCATGACCATTGGATTACATAACTACAAATGCATATTATAGAAACACACTTTACCTAAAGACACATTAAACCTACTTAATTTTAACTAATTTTTAAATATTTAATTATCGATTAACCCAACTACTAATACTATTAGAAAAAAGTACCAATATATTACTTTCACACATTCATATAGATGAATTTCAAATATCACTTTCACATTCCTAAAAATGAATTTCAAATATTTATTATTAAAAACTAAATTTATAAATTAGAAAAACAAATACCATTCACTTATAATGATATTCCCAACATTTCAATTGAAAAACAAATATTTTAATTTTAAATAAAAAAAAATATTTATATTTTAAATTTCTTTTTAAATAAAATAATTTAATGAATACCATACACTTATAATGATATTTTTAACATTCATAGAGATGAATTTCAAATATCACTTTCAAATTGAGAAAAATGAATTTCAAATATTTATAGTTAAGAATCAAATTTATAAATTGGAAAAATGAATATCATTCACTTATAATGTTATTTCTTATTGAAAAACAAATACTTTTATTTTAAATAAAACAAATACCTTTATTTAAAATAATGAGTATCATGCACTTATAATGATATTGCTAACATTTCAATTTAAAAACAAATATTTTATTTTTATTTTATTTTTTAAATGAAATAATTCAATGCCCTATGTGAAACATTTAAAGCAAATACCTTTATTTAAGGTAATGAATATCGTGCACTTATAATGATATTGCTAACATTTCAATTTAAAAACAAATATTTTAATTTTTTTTAAATGAAACAATTTAATGCCCTATGTGAAACATTTAAAGGATGTGAAAGGTGAAAGAATAAGGGATAAAAAAATATTTTTATTTTAAATTTCTTTTTAAATGAAATAATTTAATATTTTTATGTGAAATATTTAAAGGATGTAAAAGGTGAAAGAGCAAGGGATATTGAACATGTGAAAGGTATGGATATGGATTTAGTCTAAATTTTTTATGTTTTTTTTTTCAAGTAATATTATTTATTTAATTTTGTCTGAAATATTGTTGGATTTGCAAATTTGAATGGTTAAGTTTATATAATTTGAGTGTCTCAAGGGTTTATCAGTTATGTATTCAAAAATGAAATTGAAACAACATAAAATTGTGACTTCACCCATATTTATATCGTCGGATTCCCGTGAAAAATGCCAAAATGAAGAACATTTAGACAACGCCTAATGAAAAATTCAAATTTGATCATGATGTCTAACACTTCACATGAATCTTAATTCCAAGTAGGCGAAGGTTGGGAAACCTAGGTAAAATCCTAGGGAGAAGGAAAACCCAACCCAAAATAACTTAGCAAAGAAACCTTGTCACACTTTTAGAACATGTTTTTTAATCTAGTAGGCTGAGGTTTTCCCTCTGCTAGGATTTTTTCTACCCAGTTTGCAACTTACGCCTCTTAATTAAAAATCTGGTCACATAAGCCCAGTGGGATTTTCTTAATGTAATTTCCTTTGAGTTGAGGAAAGTTGGCCACACTTCTTCCATGGTATGTTTATCCAAGGAATCACGAGCTTGGAAACTCGAGTGGGTTTTTCTTAATGTAATTTCCTTTGAGTTGAGGAAAGTTGGTCACACTTCTTCCATGGTATGTTTATCCAAGGAATCAAGAGCTTGGAAACTTGAGTAGAGAATTAACATCTTGAAAACTTGGGTAGAGAATTAAATTAGGAAGTTGATTCCCTTGTCAATAAATCTCTCCAAGAAACATAAATAAGAACTCCATATGTTTTAAAACTCTATAACAATTAGTATTACTAATTATGACTACATTCAATTTATTTATAATAATAATAATAATCTAATTTTAAGGTCACACAAACACCAACTTTTGTTTGTGGGACAAGGGATTCCATGCACTCATGGATTTGAGTGCTATTAGAGGTGTACATACTCTACCCTCCTTTAGATTTGAACATGTTACCTCTTAAGAAGAAACACATGTTCTTAATCATTAAACCCACTCAAATTATTCTTAACTAACTTATTAATAAACTACACTTTAAAACAATATGCAATAAACTATTACAATCATCCATACAAAACAAAAAGTGGTATAGAAATATCCTTCAAATTGAATAAAAATAAAAATAAATACATACATTTAAATTTCTTTAAAAAAATGGATTACTAAATCATAGTCAATTTAATGTGTATACTTAAACAACATATTTTTTTGGAATCTATGGAGAGGGTCTAAATTGAATTATAATAAACCAAAACCAAAACAATTTTAATTAATATTTTATTTACGTAAAGTTTATTTAAGAATTATGTTTACATCTAACTACAAGCAAACAAAAAATAAATGAAAAATTAATAAGATAATTTGATATATCTATACTGCAAATGAAAGCGTGTAAAGTAACAGGTTAAAAACAAATAATAAATACAATTCTCAAATAAACTTGGGCTATTATAATCAACAAAACACAAATTCAACTAGGTTGCACATTTTTATTAGTATGAAGTGGTTGGAAAAATCTGAGTGGTATACTTTGTCAGAAAACCCCAATATAATATGCAGGTTTTGATATTAGTTCAACATGCTTAGTGTAATTATCACTTTTTTGAGTATTTATAAATTTAGTAGTCAAACTATTGGGGAAGAAGATCCCTTGTCTCATAAATAAGAGGTTTCATATAATAATTTAGTGTATGGTTTGGTCATTATCAACAATATTTCTCTGTAATATTATAAATCAAAAACAAAAATATCAACAAAATGAAAATAAATCATGCTGCAATTCAATAATATCAATTAAAAATTAGTTTCAAATATTTTACAATATCAATTAAAAATTGATTTCAAATATTTTACGAAGAGTAATATGTAAATGTGAGGCTCAAAGATGAATATATCTGTACCGATAGGATAGTATCTGAATCTAGCTACGATAAAGAGAGAATTTCGATCATAATGGACAATGACCCAGTGGATTTGCCAGTCTTTGAATCCACTCAAGATCCTAACAAAGATTAACTTGATGTCTTGTTTATGATGTTTTGTTTCGCCACCTACAGAATTAGGTTACAGATTAAATGACTGAAAAGAGGGACTTTGCGTGTCAGTTATCAAACTCTTGCTGTTATCAAACTCTTGCTGTGGAGGCTAAAATGTATGAAGTAAATTGTGTTAGTCATATACAAAATTGGTGATAGCTAGAGAAACTTATTAAGGAGAAAGGTTTATTTTACAGTTTAGTGTGAAAGACATTGTTAGTAAAAATATGATTTTTTAAAAAAAGTTTTGAATAAATAAAAATAATAAGTTATTTGGCTGAAAGATTAAATTGTAATTGAAGATAATATCTGGTTGCATGTATGGGATTAATATTAGAAAGTATATGGTTGAGCTTATGGGATACTATCTAGGCTTAATGATGGTAGTGGAGGAAGACCTAATAGTATTTTTAAAGACAATCTTTATCTCTATTGCAGGTTCAGTATCCAACTGGCATGGAACAAAGTCAATGGAAGTCAATGGTTGACTTTGCTCTATCTGCCTTGGATGGAAAACTAGTTAAATTAGGGTATCTCTAATTGGTTAAGAGCTCATCTTCCCTAAACATAAAGAAATAAGTAACTATTTCAAATTGGCTAATAGCTCATCTTCCCTAAATATAAAAAAGCAGGTTAATGACTCAAAACTCGAGACATTTACTAAAATTGAAAGTCTACCCCCTATAAATCACGAGATATAATAAGTTTTACCACCTTGAAAAATATATTCTCTTTTTTCTTTTATATAAAGAAATTCTTGAAGATAAAATTCTTTTTTCAAATTTTTACATTATAAAAAAACATTTATAACACTTAATCGGCCAAAAAAAATTGGATCAATTACTTAGCAAGCTGAAAATCGACACAAGCAGCATTCTTCTAACTGCTACATATGATATAACATTGTAATTTTTGAAAACAAAAGCAAAGGGAGGTTGTTAAGCAACAGCCCATAAATAATAAAAAACGAATATTTTTCTTCTATAAAATCATGTCTTGTTATATAATTAGTCTGCTAAAATAATATGTGAAGTAATACGAGTAATACGCCTGTCAAGTCATAACAAGATATAATATATAATAGATAATAGGAAGCATATTTTCTTTGGACAAGTTTTCTTTCAGTTTTATAATAGGAATCTGTGAATTTAGTTTAAAATTACTAAAAGAGTGTTTTTAGAAGATTTTTTTAATGTAAATTGGGTATAAAGTTTTTGAAACATCCAGTAGACATTCCACTATCAAAGATTATTGATTGAAACAATAAAGTATAATGAAATTTTAAACTTTTCAAAAACTGGATACACAGATTACATCTAAAAGCATCATTAAATCTCTTTTTTCAAAACCAACTTTTTTAATATAATTCATTACCAGCTTTAACCATTATTGTTTAAATGCATTTTCATCCTTCTATATATATGTAATAAATTTGGATTCCATATAAATTTACACTAAGATCACATTATGATGCCAATATGTAGACAGTTATTTTCATAGAATTAATATCAATGTACTGGACAACGAAAAAATTCGCTTTTGAAACGGTAAATATGAAAGACAATCAAGCTAGCTTACATGAGTTTTAACAGAGGATCATACCTTAATTTCTATACTCATTCATGGTTGATACCAGAGTTGATTTTGCACATATACAGATTATTTTTCAGCACAGCGATATCTGTCCAGACTTCCATTAAAAAACCGAAGCAAATGTCTAAAACCCTTTAGAGATCGTATGGTTTGAGGCGGCCTCTACGTTCAGATCAAAGCTTTGAGCAGGGCGCTTGTCATCCGAAGGAGAAGGCATATTAAAATGGTTAGCAGGAGGAACTCTTTCTTTTGTCTTTTCCTCCTTAAAAGAACTGCGTGTAGACACGAATCCAGAAAAGTCTTCCCACTCGAACGAGGGTATCCAGGGCGATTTACTTTTCATAATTTTGACATTCGAGTCTTCTCGCATTAATATCTCCTCCCAAATACCGAAGTTCTTGTGATTAGTCTTCATATATTGAATCTTATCCAACAGTGCAACAAATTCCTCAAAATCGTCGTCTCCAGTACCCTCCGATACCCTGCGCTGCCGTTTGGCCTCGGCTCGATCTGTTTCAATTTGTGAGGCATCCTGTTGACCCGAAGCAGAAGATTGGAACTCGAATAATCGTTTCGGTCCCTTGCAGGAATCCATGGATCAGAGGGAGCCCACACGTAACCAGCACCGTCTCAAATCACACGGGAAACCTCGGAGATATTTTCGTTTGAAAGAACAGCACAACTGTAGAAATGCTTTTTGAGAGAAATTTATTAAAAAAACGACACTGCAAATGCTAATGAATAGTCATCTCGAGCAGATTTCGATAGTAAAGAGAGAGATCGAGTTTCACGAGAAATTTATTTAAAAAACGACAATGTGCAAATAATTTGCGTGAGGAAAGAGAGGATCCAATATTATCGTTGCACATGGTTATCTGACGCAGTGAGTGGCAACAATCATTTCAGAAAACACCAAACAGGTAAGGATCCAATGTTAGGACCGAAGTTGTCCCATCATTCCTGTTTGCAACCAACCAAAATTATTCGGCCCA
>SNQJ01S0046378.1:54315-64883 GCA_010110895.2 Picea sitchensis
TGTGTGTGTGTGTGTGTGTGTGTGTGTGTGTGTGTGTGCGTGTGCGTGTGCGTGTGTGTGTGTGTGTGTGTGTGTGTTTCAAATTTAAACAGACATAAACATTCTTCTACAACACAGATTCATGTGGAATTAACAGTAAAACATACATGCAGCAAACACATGCAATTCTTATAAATAACAGGCATGTACTTAAACACAGCATGTGACATTAACACAATTGATACTTATCTTTTAATCGATTTTCACCAACTGCATGCAAACCTTCCACGAACCTCTCGGCCTTAGACCACGTTTCTCCAAGATATCAATAGTGGGCCACCCCCAAGCTAGGACTAAACTCCACCCATAATAAAGGGAATCCTAGGCTAGGTTGAGGTTACAAGGTATCCAGGAAGGATTATGTCCCCAGGAGTCTACTCACATCCACATATTATAGTCCCTCATTCCCCACATGCTTGTCCCAACTCAGGGAGTGTGCCCCTTCTATGCTCGACAATCCTTCGGTTGCCCCACTACCCTTCCAGGGCTTCAACAACAAGCCAGACAGGAAGTCTCAAAGCACTACAACTATCATGAGGATTCCTCTGGGAAAATCACTTCCCCATCAACCTCTCTCACCTAGAGAGAGTTTATCACGGACCTGACAACCTGCTTCTTCAATCCATCTTCCAGGCCAATCCAGTCATGAAAATAACAACAGAAAAATTGGGTATGGGATCTGGTAATGACAGTAAGCCACACCAATCCATAGATAAGTGTGGGCAACAATAGAAAAATGGTTAGGGTGTGATATGGCTTAGGCACAATGCAATCATTTTGTGGTTCACATGATTAAAATAGGTTAGCTTCAGGGGGTTTGCAGGTTTCATAGCTTGCAGGCTTCCATGGTCAGAGGTAAATAATGGAGGTAATGGTTCTCTGCGTGCATACATGAGTGCATGGGAAGCCAAGATAGAATCGAATAGAACCCCCCACAACGAACTGATTTCCCCACATATAATTTCATGTGCCAAGATTGACACATGGATCTCTTGGGAGATCGTTTCTCTCCACTTGGAGTTCATTCATTTCCCCAAAGAAACTAAGGATAAGACGATTTATTTCCCAAACCTTAGTCTTTTAGGAAATATATCATAATATTCCCTTAGAGATAAGCCCACAAGCTTAGCCCTTTTTTCTAGCCTCTTAGCCCCTTCCCTTTCCCTTCCTAGTGGAGCTTAGTCCCCCATAAATATTTATTCGTGGTCGGTCTACACACAGCGATGTATTTATATTAATGATATAAGTATTTACATATACAAAGATAGGCTCACTGGCCTTTAGCATCTAGGCTCTCTGGCCTAATCATCACATAAGCCTCCTAGCTTATAATCACTTGGATCATCAGCCTATAAAACATGTTTAAAATTCAGCAGGGGCTCGGCCTTGGGGTATTACAATCCCCTCCCCTTATTTATGCATTGTCCCCAGTGCATCATATTTACATATTACAACAAGATTTTCAAAAATATTCAAAAAGATGTGGGCATTGTGCCCACATGGCCTCTTCGTGCTCCCAAGTTGCATCCTTAGGACCATACCAGGTCCATTGAACCTTTACAAGCTCTATGTCTCAATTCTAGAGTTATTTGATCTTTCAATTCAGTATGCACATTGGATGCACCTGAAAAGCGCCTTCTTGCTCCACTTGAATCACATTCCAATCAATAAGATGATTAGCACCAGGTATATATTTCTTGAGAAATGATACATGGAATTCATTATGAATAGTCATAGATGCAGGTAATGCAAGCATACAAGCTACAGGCCCAATCCTTTCTAGGATTTCAAATGGCCCAAAGTAACGAGCTACCAATTTGGAACAGTTCCCCAACTTCAGGGAACTTCTATTGGCCTTCACTTTCAGAAACACATGATCACCAATACTGAACTATCTGTGAATTATTCCCTTATTAGCATAGCTTTTATTCCTGTATTGAGTAGCCTTTAAATTTTTCTTTATCTTTGACATATGCTCTTCCATTTCACTGAGCAACTATGGCCCAACTATTGCTCTATCAACTGGGTTGTCCCATGTTATTGGTGGGTTTCGCTTTCTTCCATAAAGTGTCTCAAATGGGCTCATATTCAAACATGCTTGGTGCCCATTATTGTAATAAAATTCTACCAAGTGTAGACAGTCTTCCCATTTATATGGTTTTTCCATCACGTACATTCTTAGCATATCCTCTATTACTTGGTTCACCCTTTTTGTTTTCCCATCAAACTCAGGATGATAAGATGTGTTGAAGTTCAGATTTGTTCTGAACCCTTTGAATAATCTCTTCCATAACTTTGAGGTGAACTTTGGGTCTCTGTCAGACACAGTTGTCTTGGGTATGCCATGCAAGCGTGCTACTTACCTCATATAAATATCAACAACATTGGTTTCCTTGTGAGTAATCTTCATTGGAATGAAATGTGAAGCTTTAATAAGTTTGTCCACCACCACCATGATAGAATCATGTTGCTTGCTTGTTATAGGAAATTTGGTGATGAAATCCATTGACACCACTTCCCACTTCCACTCAAGAATGGGAAATGGTTGCAGCAATCCAGCTGGGTGTCTATGCTCAGCCTTGACCTTTTGACACTCCATACATTTAGCAATGTACTCAGCAATTTCCCTCTTCATTCTTGGCCAATAGTATTGGCTCTTGAAAGATGCAATGGTTTTCTAATATCTTGGGTGTCTAGCATAAGGTACATTATGCATCTCTTTCAATATCATACTCCTCAATTCATGAGAATTGGGTACACAAATTTTGTTCTTGTACAAGAGAATTTCATCATTTTCCCAATTTATAATCTTCAACCTTCTGTTGCATTTTACCTTGCTGTAATTTTGTTACTAACTCCATGTACTGCAAATCTGCTTTTCCAGCCTCAGAAATTATGCCTTTAAGATCAGTTTGATACATGCTAATGATTGTAGTATGCAGTTCATGCACTCTCTTTCTTAGTGCATCATCCACTTTGTTCTCTTTTCCTATGATGCGCTTGATATCAAATCCATAATCACAGAGAAATTATAACCATCTATTGTGTCTGGCATTTAGAGTTGGTTGATCAAATAGATATTTCAGACCATTATGGTCTTTCCTCAACTCAAACCTTTTTCCCATGAGGTAGTGCCTCTACTTCTTCAAGGCATGTACTATGGCTTCCAACTCCAAATCATGAGTGGCATAGAGCCTTTCATTCTCTTTCAATTTTCTAGATTCAAAACATACCACAAAACCATTATAATTGAGGAATCCACCAAGTCCTTCTTTGCATGCATCTGTGCATACCATGAAATCTTTATTCAGATCAACAATCCTTATAATTTGAGCACTGGTTAACAATTTCTTCAAATCTTGGAAGCTATTTTCACACTCTGATGTCCACTGAAACTTCACTCCCTTCTTTTGCAAAGAAGTAATCGGGTGATAAATCCTTGAAAACCCTGCAATGAATCTTCTATAGTAGCCAGCTAGACCCATGAAGGATATGAATTATGTCACGTTCTTAGGTGTTTTCCACCCTTTAATAGCTTCAATCTTTTTCAGGGTCCATTGTTATCCCTTCTTCGGATATGATATGCCCCAAATAATGAATTCAGTTATGATCAAATGAGCACTTGCTCAATTTGGCATACAATTGGTGCTCTCTTAACACTTGTAAAACCATCCTCAAGTGATGTTCATGCTCTTCTTCTGAATTGGAATATATAAGAATGTCATCCAAAAATACAATGACAAACTTGTCCAGGTACTCTCTGAAAACACCATTCATTAAACACATAAAAATTGTTGGTGCATTTGATAGCCCAAATGGCACCACTATGAATTTGTGATGGACATACCTTGTTCTGAAGGAAGTCTTGTTGATGTCGTCATCTTTGATCCTTACTTGATGGTATTCAGACCTGAGATCAATCTTTGAAACTATCCTTGCATCCTTTAACTGATCAAAGAGATCATCAATCCTTCAAAAAGGATACTTGTTCTTTATAGTTACTTTTTTCAATTGTCTAAAGTCAATACACAGTCTCAATGTCTCGTCCTTCTTCTTTACAAATAAAAATGGGGCACCCAAAGGTGACACACTTGGGCGTATATATCCCTTCTTCATAAGTTCTTCAAGTTACATTTGTAGTTCCTCCAGCTCTGGTGTACTCATCTTGTAGGGAGTCTTGGGTACTGGAGTTGTTCCATACATTAAGTTTATAAAGAAATCAATATCTCTCTTTTGGGGTAGTCCTGGTATCTCCTTGAACACATCCTCAAAATCTTTCAGGACTGCATGATCCTCAATATTTAGCACCTTATCCTTAGGTGCTTCCTCCATATGAGA
This sequence comes from Picea sitchensis, assembly GCA_010110895.2. Lineage (NCBI taxonomy): Eukaryota > Viridiplantae > Streptophyta > Pinopsida > Pinales > Pinaceae > Picea > Picea sitchensis. The sequence goes on from SNQJ01S0046378.1 coordinate 58,693, forward strand.
TGAAAATATTTGAAAGCCCTTCCTATAACACTTCTTTAGTTGCATTGTTGAGATATCTCGGACAATAACTGCCATGGGAATTTCTTGGACTGTTCTTGGGTTCCCTTCCTCATTTAGGCAAGTAAATGCCTTGTTATGACAGTCTAAGACAACATGGTGTTGGTCTAACCAATCTATACCAATTAGACAGTCATATGAACCCAAGGGTAGGATGTTCAAATATTCCTTGGTACTTAGCCCATTCATGTCCACTAGACATAATTTAATCAACTCGACAACTTTTCTCTTGGCTCATGTAGCCAGTTGCACCAGACAAGATTTCCCATGCTTTCTTCTTGGAAATTGAAATCTTTCCACTACCTTAGGATCTATATATCTATGACTAGCTCTTGAATCTATTAAAATAATAAAGGCGTGGTTATTGATCATACCGTCTACTTCAATCATGTGTGACTGAAATTATTATTGCTTGTTGTCCAGGGCTGCATGGATCCTTGGAACACTTATTCCCATGTCCTCCATTGTTTCATCTTGTTGTACATTGTGGGAATCTCTCACTTTATCTTTTATGTGAGGACAGTCTCTATACAAATGATCTCCTTTACAACCCCAATATTGAATGGGTGTCTTCCTTGGCCTTTTCCCACCTGTCTCGGTCATTCTAGGCTCTCTAGGAGTTTGTTGTCCCTGAGAATTGTTTCTAAAGAAGGGTGTATTGTTCCCCTTCTTCCTATGTTCCATCTTGAACTTCTTCTTGTCTTTCCAAGATCTTTGGAAAGTAGGCTTTCCCTTATGTTAATCATATAAGAACTTGGCTCTTCTTATGGTTTCCTCCAAATTTTTAGGATAATCATACTGAATTTTATCACTGATGAAAGATGGCAGCCCACTCAAGTATCTATGGATCTTAACTATCTCATATTTGATGAATGATACATACTTCAACAGTTCTAAAAATCTCCTTTCATACGTATTAATGTTCATGATGCCCAGTTTGAGTTCAAATAACTCTTTCATATTTTTGTCATAATATCTCTTGGTCAAGTATTACTTTTCAATATACTTCTTGAATTCCTTCCAAGTCACATTCTTCTCTTTAATGTGTTGCACTTGCACGAGCTGATCCCACCACATGGATTCATTTCCTTTAAGTTGGTAGATAGAAATTCTTCCTTCTGCATGAGAAGAATAATTATGCAATTGGAAATATTTTCTCATGCCCAACAACCATGTCTCGACATCTTCATCTTTCGTGTGCTCTCCATCAAAGGTAGGACGTTTGATCTTGTTCATTTCTCCTCTCAAATCATCCACCCCAAACCTCTTATAATGCTTCCTGACCGTATATGGACTTGAGATGTTGTGAGCTCTCTTATTAGAATGTCTTTGAGAGTGATGGTGATGTCTTCTACCACTCCTTATTCTTCTTTTCTCATCGGGGGACATGTGGCTTCCCGATTTGTTGGAACCACTCTCCTTATCCAATTTATTTTCAATTCTATCAAGGCTCTGCATTAAATTCATATTGAAGTCTTCCTTCTGCTCTTTGGATTTCACAAGCCTTTCATTACCATCCTTGTGACTCTGGACATCTTTCTGCAAATTTCTAATGATCTCCACCATATTCTTGTTTTCATATTTTCCTTCTCCATGTCCATTGGATTTTGTTCCTTCCACTATGATATCATCTGCATGGATGTAATCCCCCTGTGTATCATCCATCTCACTGCACTCTATGTTGATATGATCTGATTAATCTGTTGTTAATTCTGCAAAATGTGCAGCCAACAGAACCTTGTCAGGCTAATTGATTCAACAATTTTATAAAAACATAAACCATTTTAGTTCAATAACCTATCAGAATTATTTCCTATGATTTCCTAAGAATTTGACTATTCAGATCCAATTTCTGGGAAAATAGTTATATTCTATTGTTCAATACCTTTCTAACGCCTGATTTCATGCTCAAATCTAAGTCCTGGGCAGAGAGTTATGGCTATCTATAAATTGTCTTTCTTGTGAAGCTGATCTTTGCACAGGTGATCTTCTTCTGGAGTCGAATCTTGTTCTCGAACTCATGTTGGATCCTCTCGTAAGGTACACATGCCTTATTTACATCCTTAGATGCAGGTCCATACAATTCGGGATCCCATGGACTCCTTCTCTAATCCCCCTTTTGTTTTGAAAACAATTTATGGGCACTAGCCCTTTTTCTTTGGCCCTGAATCTCATGTGACCACGAGATGTGACCAAGCGCTAGGATGATAGGTGCTTATCCGCAGCTCCSGTACTTTGGGATCAACTCCAAACTTYTAATCCCCCGGAGCRCCGAATTGGGAAAATCGTTAAGAACGTTTGATCGATGGTCCACAGCTTCCCATCATCCAACGGCTGAGATCCATTACGGGACTCTGGGCTTCGAGAGTTTTTGAAGTGTTGATCCATAGATCCGCCAGAATGCCATACCAGAGAACTCGCAAACAAAAAATCAACGGATTGCGCCTTCTCATTAACCAACGGTGGCGATCAACTCTGGGACTCCGGGCTTCGGGAGTTTCAGATTATCCACACTCTCAATCCTTCTGGAGTGCCAAGTCTCTAGACTACATGATTTGTTGCCACGTATCCTCTCTTGATCAATGGCTATAATTTTCTCCATAGCTCCGAGCTTTGGGGCTTTCCAAAGCACCTCTCCACAAATCTCCCGAAGTGCCAAATTACCGGAGATCCTCTCCTTCCTCCACGTATCATCTCCCTATCAACGATTGATATTAACTCCGGCCTTCAGGAGTTCTAGACTCAAAGAAACCTGCAACTCAATTCCTTTGGAGTACCAACTCTCTAAACCTTGGGATCTGGCGCCATCTGTCCACTGTAATCAATGGCTGATATGGACTCCGGCCTTCGGGAGTCCTCGACCCCAACTGCTTATGCCTTGAATCCTCTAGAGCATCAGGTCTCCGGACTACGGGATCTACTACCACGTGTTCTCTCTCGATCAACGGTGAGGATTTACTCCTCTTCGGAGCTTCACGGGTTTCACCTTCATCACACTTCATTCCTTCCGAACGTTTAATTAGCAAACTCCCTGAGTCTTCATCAGTAACTAAGCACCAAGGGGTGCTACGTGGCAGAAAATAACGAATGGACACATGGCCCTATCTGATGGATGACACGTGTCATATATTAATTGGCACGAACAATCTTTGAAAAACATGGAACACGGTGACACATGGAAAGAATCAAGTGTGTCCACGTCACCCTAGGTGACGTCAGTAGGCCACGTCACTACGGTGTTGCATGACTTTGGGACTTCGAGACTTCAGGACTTCGGAACTTCGGGACTTCGGGACTTTGGGACTCCAGGACTTCGGGAGACTTCTCCACACTACACCACAAATCCCCCAAATGTCGAATTCCCAAATAGGTTGATCTGCAGACATGTGTCCTCAAACAAGAACGGTATAGATTAACTCTGGAGTTCGGGACTTTGTGAGATTTCCCTCCTGGCAACTTGAGGACTCGCTTCTCCCGTAGTGTCGAACCTCCGAACTGTCGTGAGATCTACGACTCATATTCGTTCACACGCAGATCTAACGGCTGGGATCTAATATTCACTACTGCACCTCACCTCCTGATCTTTGCTTGATCTAACAGATATGATATGTCCTTGGACAAATCCAATGGTCAAGCACTTCTCCCAGTGATCTACAGCGTAGATCCACTTCGGAACTTTGGAGCTCCAGGGTTTTTACATCTTTTACGACAAGGAACTTCAAACATACGGAGTGGCGAAGTTTGGAGGACTTTGGTGCTTAACCACCATGCTCCTTTTTCCATATATGATGATTGTGAAGGGTCTGCCTTCTCCCGAACATATCCTATAGCTCAAATTTGAACTTTGTGGCCCAATACCATGGTTGTTGTGGTTTCCCTCCTCTGCTGGATTTTTCAAACTGCTACGCCTTCTAAGCTTTCTACCATAGTTAAGGTGCTCTCAGCGCCCTCTTGGCACTCATGGATGCTCTGAAATTTGAATTTTGTCCATTTTGACAACAATTCCTTCTGAAAATTTTGCTTAATTTCCACTTGCACTGCTCATCCAGGCTTAGTGTTGAAACTGGATCTCTCATACCAGTTTGTAACCTTCTCTGCCATCCTAGGGTTGGGGCATGCTACCACAATTCTACTCTGTTCAAACTCATATACCACATTTTAACACACCCCCAGCCACCTCTCTCACCTGGAGAGGGGCACGTCACTAGTAAAACTTCATCATTTCTANTGAAATTTGAATTTTGTCCATTTTGACAACAATTCCTTCTGAAAATTTTGCTTAATTTCCACTTGCACTGCTCATCCAGGCTTAGTGTTGAAACTGGATCTCTCATACCAGTTTGTAACCTTCTCTGCCATCCTAGGGTTGGGTCATGTTACCACAATTCTACTCTGTTCAAACTCATATACCACATTTTAACACACCCCCAGCCACCTCTCTCACCTGGAGAGGGGCACGTCACTAGTAAAACTTCATNATATATATATAATGCAAATTTAAACAGACATAAATATTCTTCTACAACACAGATTCATACGGAATTAATAGTAAAACATACATGCAGCCAACACATGTAATTCTTATAAATAGAAGACATGTACTTAAACAAAACATGTGGCATTAACACAATTGATACTTATCTTTTAATTGATGTCCACCAACTGTGTGCAGACCTTCCATGAACCTCCCAGCCTTAGACCACGCTGCTCCAAGCTATCAGTAGTGGGTCACCCTCGACCTGGGACTAAACTCCACCCAGAGTAAAGAATATCCTAGGATAAGTTGAGGTTACAAGGTCTCCAGGAAGTATTTTGTCCCTAGGAGTCTACTCACATCCATAGATTATAGTCCCTCATTCCCCACATGTTTGTCCCACCCCAGGGAGTGTGCCCCTTCTCTGCTCGACAGTCCTTTGGCTGCCCCACTCCTCTTCTAGGGCTTCAACAACAAGCTAGATAGGAAGTCTTAGAGCACTACAACTGTTGTGAGGATTCCTCTAGGAAAATCACTTCCCCAACAACCTCTCTTAATTGGAAAGAGTTGTTCATAGGCCTGACAACTTGCTTCTTCAATCCATCTCCCAGGCCAATCCAGTTAGGGTAATAACAACAGTAAAATTGGGTATGGGCTTTGGTAATGAAAACAAGCCACACCAGTCCAGAGATAAGCATGGGAAGCAACAAAAAATGGCTAGGGTGTGATATGCCTCAGGCACTGTGTAGTTTTTTTGTGCTTCATAGGATTAAAACAGGTTAGCTTCACGGGGTTTGTAGATTTCAGTGCTTGTAGGCTTCCATGGCCAGAGGTCAATAATGGAGGTAATGGCTCCCTATGTGCATGCATGAATGCATGGGAAGCTAGGCCAGAATTGAATAGAACCCCCACAATGAACCGATTTCCCCACATATAATTGCATGCGCCAAGACTGACACATGGCTCCCTTGGGATATCATTCCTCTCCACTTGGATTTCGTTCCTTTCCCCAAAGGAACTTAGGATAGCAGGAGTTATTTCCCAAACCTTAGTCTTTTAGGAAATATATTATAATATTCCCTTAGAGATAATCCCACAAGCTTAGCCCTTTTTCTAGCCTCTTAGCCCATTCCCTTTCCCTTCCTAGTGGATCTTAGTCCCCCATAACTCTTTCTTTGTGGTTGGTCTACACGCAACGATGTATTTATATTAATGATATGATTATTTACATATACAAAGACAGGCTCACTAGCCTTTAGCATCTAGGCTCTATGGCCTAATCATCACATAATCCTCCTAGTTTATAATCACTTGGCTCACCAGCCTACAAAACATGTTTACAATTCAGCAGGGGCTTGGCCTTGGGGTATTACAATTAAAGTTTTGGAAATTGATGCCCCACGAGGAATTTTTCTTTAATCATCATTTGAAACCATCACTTTGAAACCACCATTGTTACCATTCATTTCATTGAAAACAAAAGCCAAGCTGATACCAAATAATAAATATACATACCATCAATCGGCATCCAAGACAACCATCAGTGAATATAGGACTAGGCAACTTCTTCTTCAAGGGACTTCTTTTTAGTTACCTTCTTAGTGACATTACAGGGGGTCCCACTTATAGCATTATTTAGTGTGTGTGTGTGTGTGTGTGT
>SNQJ01S0046378.1:64933-75311 GCA_010110895.2 Picea sitchensis
TATGAAAAAATTATGTGGGCCTTGCAATTATTTGCAGGGTGGTGACTTCATAACGATTTTAAGAGTCAACAATGGCGACTCCACAGATAAGGCAATATATTATTAGCTTGAACTCAGCTTCTGGTTTCGCAGATCAAGAAAATTTTATGTTATTTACTCAAAAAAATTCCTTTGCCCTATTATGCTCTTTCAAAATAGGGATGGTGGAAGGTTGAAAGGGAAACGATGAGAGAGGGGATAGCTTTAACACTCAAATTTAAGAAAAGTGGTCATAGAGGCAGCATGATACAAGGTTGTGGACCACAAGTGATTGACTTTCTTTATGTTTTTTATCAATACTCAAGCATACTCTTGCAAGCAAGGAAAAATTGTGGTTGTATAGAATTATCTAAATCAGACTGAAACAAAGTCCACAAAATTGAGGGTAAAGCAACAAAGAAATAAAACTGTAGTGAAATAAAAATAAATTTTTAATCATAACTCAAACAAAATCGAAATTGAAGCAATAGAAATGACAAAATAAAGAGCAGAAAAACAATCAATTGTACAACCTAAACTGATATTTACATGAAACATTGATTCAGAAAATGTTACAGTTAGCTTGTCTCGTAATAATGTTTCAAATGTGATCCATTAGTCGTAAAAGAGAGTAATCGTTCTTCAAAATCCTTTAACATGTATGTATTGTTTCTGACTATTAGAGTGATTTTGTAAGGACCTAGCTAGAGTTCCTGGAATTTAGAGTGCTTGCCTTTATCAACGTGTGTGGAGTCCCAAAGCAATACCTTGTCATTTACCTTAAACTTGATAGATTTAGCGCATTTACCAAAGTATTTTTTGAATATCTGCTGCCTTTTTTAAGATTTTCCAATGCATGATTCCTTTGTTCTTCTAAGGCTAGTAGAGCATTCATCCTCTGGGAAATATCAGTAGAATTCAATTCCTCAGCCTACATAGCTAAATCGAGAGATGTGAGCTCAATTTCAACAGGCATAACAACTTCTTGGCCATATAAAATTTGAAAAGGAGTGTGACCAGTGTTATTTTTGGTGGTTGTGTGATCATCCCATAATGCATATGTGAGGAGGGTATGTCATTAGCGGGGTTTATCGTCGATAATTATTTTCATAATTTTGATCAAGTTCTTGTTAGTGGACTCGGCTTACCCATTTCCCTGAGGGTAATAGGTGGATGAGGTAAAGTTTTTGACCCCGAATTTGTTCATAAACTGAGTAAACTTTGTTGAAATGAATGTTGATATGTTGTCTAATATTATTCCGAGCGGAAGACATAAGCGAGAAAAGATATTATATTTTGATAAGTTAATAACCTACTCATCATGTGCACTCTTAAGAGGGACAAATTCGGTCCACTTAGTAAATTAGTTCTTTGTTGTCAGGATAAATACATGCCCTGCAAAAGATGGGGGGTTAATAGGGTCGATAAAGTCTAATCCTCATTTAGAAAATTGGAAATCAGGTAAAACTGGTTGTAAAGGCATAGCAAAAAATTGTTCCCTGCTAGAAAATTTTTGACATTTATTCCAAGCCTGAAAAAACTTGAAAGAATCTTGAAACATCAAGGGCCAAAAATAACCAGCTCCGATAATCTTGAAAGTTGTAGCTTTCACTGCAAAATGGCCACCAATATGGAGGTTAGAATCTGGTGATCCATGAAATTCATTCAAAACCTTTTGGGTTACTTTATCATCAATACATCTTAAAAACAACCCATCATTAGATCTGCAAAAAAGAAGGTTTCCCAAGATGAGGATCTTTGGGGCTATCAAACATAGTCTTCTAGGCTAATGTGAATCTAAATGATCTGGACAATTTTGATGTAAGAGATAATAAATGATATGTTTGTACCAAGGATGGTCAACAAGATCTATATCAAGAGTTTCTAAGTAAAACAATGCTAACAAATCATTCTCATCTTCCTCAAGAGAATCACTTGGTTCGGGATGTTGAGCCAAGTGAAGAGATATATCACATCCCTTAATTGTCTTGGTTGTAGTAATCGTTAAATCATGTTCTTGAATTTTGGCAAGCCAATGTGAAATTTTTCCTTACATATGTGTCTCTGTAAGCATAAACTTAACTACCGGCAAAGGGACTCTTACATTTGTTTGCTTGCCCAAAACAAAATGCCTGAATTTTCCTATAGCTTTTACCAAGGCAAAAGTGTGTTTTTCAATCAAAGTATATTTCACCTCATCATCTGAAAAACTTTGACTCGTTTAGGCTATACGATTTTCTTGATTTTGGTCATCTTCTTGCAGGAGAATGGCAAATATTGCCTCTTCTATGGCATTGGTATAGATGATGAATTCTTTATTAAAATCAGGTTTTCCTAAGACTGGTGCATAGTTGATTTCCTTCTTGATTCCTATAAAATCCTTTTCTACTTCATTAGTCCAAGAAAAGGTTATATCCTTCTTCAACAAATTATGAATAGGTTTAACCATCACGATGAAGGCGGGAACAAACCTCCTAACATATTTAATAGTACCCATGAAATCTTGAACTCCTTGTTTAGAGGTGGGAGCAGGGAGATTGATAATCACAACAACTCTTTCGAGGTAAATAATAATATTGAAGTCAAAAACAATATGACCAAGGAGTTTGTCTTGAGTGACTCTGAAAATAGACTTAGAAGGATTCAATGACATACCAAATTTTTTGCAACGCAGAAAGACTTTCCTAAGATGACCAAAATGATCTGATCGGTTCTTAGAGTAAACAATTAAGTCATCAAGATAAACCTGAATTATCTTATCGATCAGATCATCGAAATCTATTTGCCTAACTCTTTGGAATGTGGCACCTGCGTTAGATAGGAAGAAAGGCATGCATTCGTAGGAAAAGGTGCCCCATCTGGTGGTGAATCTGGTTTTATATTTGTTAGCCCTCTTGACTCTAATTTGATTATATCCAGAAAAACTGTCAAGTAGGGACATTATTTGAAACTCGGCGACATGTTGTAGGATCATTTCCATATTAGGAAGTGGAAAATTATCTTTAAATCTATATATATTCAAAGCATGAAAGTCGACACATAACCTGATATGACCAATTTTCTTTCATATAAGAACCATATTTGAGACCCATTCGAAATACTTTACCGGAAATATGATTTTATCTTTTAGCAACTTTTCGACTTCCTTTGTGATAGTAGCTTTGAGGATAGAATTTATAGGCATTTGTCTCTGCCTTACTGGTTTTGTCCCTTCCTTAACAAGAATGGCATGTTGCATGATGTTTGGATCAAAACCACGAATATCCTCATATGACCAAGCAAATACATCCTTGAATTCATGGAATAAATCCATGAATCTTTATTTTTACTCTTGTGTACACTAGGCTCCTATTTTAAGAATCTTGGGATCATTTGAGGTTCCAATGTTCACTGAGACAATGTATCTCACTTTCCTCTTTGATTCCTCTTCTTCAATATTTTCCTTTTTACCAACATCACTTGTTGAAAATGAACTCTCAAGAGGAGTCAAGCCTTTTGGAAACTTATCATCTTCCATAGAAATTATTTCCTTAGGCTTAAGGAGTTCACTTTGTAAGAAAGCATAGATATCCTCAACATTTTTGAAAACCTGCCATGATTCAACATTGTCATATATATATAGGCGATAAAGAGACATAAAAGTGCAATCAGGTCGTTGTGGTAAAAGTTGTCAAGTAGGAGAGGCAACAAAAACTTCCAACCTGTCATCCATGGTGTTAAGCTCCCTTTTATGTGAGTGATGTTTAAAGACAACATATTTGAAATCGAGGCCCAAATGGCCTGAGTGTATCTTTTCATCATCTTGTTATTGGGATTATATATTTTTCTAGCAAGATTAACTATAAGCTTGAAATCGCCAAAAATGGTAAAATGACCACAACCAAGATTATAAGCATTTTTTATACCTAACAATAGGGCTTCAAACTCAACAACATTGTTGGTGCAAGTGAATTCTAACTTGAAAGAGAAATTATGGGTTTTTCCTACATGTGAGTAAAAGATAATCCCAACTCCATTTCCTTCATTGGAGCATGCACCATCAAAGTGAAAATGCCACAATCCATCATCATAGTCAAATTGTTTGTGTGGCATGTCATCTCCCTATGTGAAAATAAAATAGACACCCAGGATTTCCTCAACATAATTGACATTTATATGAGGAACTTTATCAATGTAAGGTGAGATGTGATCTTCTCTGAGAACAATAATGTTCTTCCCATCCTTAGGGATAGAAAAATGTGACTCATCTAAAGACAAGTAACCACCCGTTAAGGCTTGTCAGTCTCTCCCCAAAATAATTGAGTAATTGTTGATCGACATATCAATGACTTGAATGTTTAGGGTGGTGCATATTTCAGGATGTGCGCAAAGTACTAAGGTTACATCTTTGATCTCACCAATCATGGATTGTTGTTGATTATTATAGGAGATCATGATTCTCGCATTTTCGTTTATACATGAGATGCCTAGATCTTCCATAATGATCTTTGACATGACACTTGGGCCTGAGACACCATCAATGAGGCAACAATGGGTTATTTTGTCTAAAATATTTATAGAAATATAGAAAGGAGGGTAATTTACAGATATCCTAAAGTTATTTACACCTATCATATTTACATGAGACTCTTCTTCATCATAATCTTTCGTCAGGTTGGCAATGTTATAAGTTTTACCTTCCATGAAATTTCTAAGATGTTGTTGTTATTCTGGTACAGTCACCATATCCAAAAGAGTAGCATCATATTTTATGTTTTCCAACTGATTTAAAATATTATACTTTGAAGAAGGGGCGGTGACTTGATGACTGGTAGAAGGGTGAGTATCTTGTGAGCCACTATTTTGAGTGGATGTGCTAGGGGAAAAAGTATTCTTGGAAGAATCAACTTTTCCCTTATTGGCATATGATTTATTTATGGTATTAACTACCATAACATCATCCTATGGGGCCCAATATAAGACAACAATGGTAGTGTCTGGTTTCTTGCCAAATATTTGATCCCTCGCATTTTTCTTGATTTCACAAGTGCTTTCCTTGTGATGTTCTTCACAAAAATTACACCACACTCTAGGCAATATGGATTTTGGTTGAAAGTTAGTGTTTGTGAAATTCCTATTTGCAGCATGTGTGGAAGCTTTGACAGTGGCGATAAGAGTAAATCCCTTTCTCTCAAAATAAATCATTCAATTATTATTGTCTTGCATCAGCTGCAGGGAAATAGACATATCGGTTTTTTTGGCATAGTCTTCTTTAGGAAGACATGTCCTGTCTAGCTACTCTTCGTACTCCAAACAAGTATGAAGGGTATATCTGATATTATCTATGGATTTCTCTTCCAATATGTGACGATAGGCAAAGGGTAAAGCATTGTAGTAATGCATGAATGCAGCTTGATTTTACAAACTGATCAGTTCATGTATTTGATTATATAACATGGTGAAGCGAAGATTGGAAACTTTAATGGTTTCACCTTTGTTATATGTAATATTATTGTACTCCTTTAACCAATCAGCTGGGATTTTGGGTTGTCCAAAAGTGGACTTGAACCAGTAGAATAATTTATCCCAGGTAGACAAAATCTTCGGAGGCAAATCAAAGAAATCAACTGCATCTTTTCCTTCTAAAGAGTTGACAAATAACCGCATACAGGTATCATTGTCATTTGCGCCAATGTTATGACAAGCATTTGAGAAAGAAATCAAATGTTAGTCCGTAGAAATGGTATTGTTTCCTAAGAACTTGGGCAAATGATCCTTGAACTTAGGCAAAGGATTAGCTATAGGTGTGATATTTAAGGGGGGAGAAACATGCCACGGAGTAGCGTTGGCACCTTCCTCGAATTGAAACAATCCATATTTCTTAATGACTTTGGTTGGGTTAGTGGTGGATTGATGAAGGATAGCATGACTATAGATACTCCTGATCGAAGTTGAAGCAAAAGGTTGTGATGCAGATGAACTACCGGCGCCACCTCCAAAACCATTGCTTCCCGTTCCACTACTAGTGCCCGACATTTTGAAGATGTAGGGGAGTGGAGAGGATGAGGAACTAGCTAAATCAGACAAAGACCGATGGATTTTAGGTTGTTTTCCTTGGAGAAAAAAAATTATTCTTCCTACTTCGGGAATGAGAGTAAATTCATGTGATTGACCTCCTATTTGTCGATATATACAAGAGGAAGAGGACATAATATGAGCTAATTTCGAGGTTCATTGAAGACTCGTCTCCTTTGGTCATCCAAATCTTGTTGGAGACGAATTTCAGAAGTAATAACTTCCCAGTGTCGGTGTAACTCATCCCTAGTATGAGAATGTCAAAGGATTTCTCGAAATAAAGTAAATGAGACGTTGTTTTGATTGACGGGACCTTCAGGGATGTTGGGGTGATCAAGGGTAGGCACAGTCATGGTAATAAATTATTGACGAGGATGGTTTCTAATCATCCTCTAACAAGCATCCCATTGTTCCTTAATTCAAGTTTCTTCAGAAAAAACTTCTCAAGAATGATTTAGTTCAGCCTGACTATTGGCGGTCTCAAGAATGAGATTGTAAAAGGTAAGGGTAATGTTGGTTTGATCCTCTAAACCTTGACCTAGGTTGGAATGTATTTGAGTAGGTACAGTCATGAGTCAAGAGAAAAATATGAAAATAAGTATACAAGCTATAAACAGGCAACAAACAAAAAGTAAAACAATAAATTTACAAGTGTACAAAAAATACAAACCATGGAAATGAAAATTGAGTCCTTCATCCACAGTATGGTCACCAAAGAAAATGTTGAGTAAAAGAAATGACCACTCCTCTCAGAACATTTTTTCGAATCTCGTTTGGCTAAGACAAGATAGGAGGGATTATCACCCTAATTTATATACTTATTGCAAGTTCAATTAACCTTCAAGTTATTTGACTTAAAGACCAATTGTTGTTTCAAATTTATTTATTAAATGCAAACTGAAATAAGAAGTCTATTTTTTTATATAAAAACATAAACATAAATCAAAATCACATAATCTGATAGAAATAAGAGAGACCAAGAGAGTTTCAAAACCATCAATGATTTATTCATTCATTTTGTAACAACCAATACACTTCTCATACTTTCAAAGTATGGACCAGATGAAAGTCTAGAAACCTAAGGTAACATACACATAGGCCACTGGTGCCTTCAAATCAAACCAAGAATGATAAGCCAACAACCACAACTTGCACTCCATTATGATTCTTGTACTGAGAAACTAATCCAGAAACCAAAAAAAGTCTGCAAACTATGAAATAGACAATCAATCGGGAAGCATATCATAATTCAATGACTCTTGGTCCTAACTTTTCGTCACCTTCAACAAACTCTGCTATCACAAGAAATGCCTTAGCTTAGAAATCAGAAACGAATGAAGTAGTAATGAAATCTCACTTGGGAATAAGAGAAGACATTATCAAAGCAATGTGTTCCCCCCTTTTCTATTTGTCTAGCTTGCTCCTTTAAATATCTCCAAGGTAGTTGAATCATTCAACCACTTTAGTTAATTTATTAACTAACATATAGTTATTTAATAGGAGAGTTTTCAAGAAGACTAATAATAAATAATAATAATAATAATAATATGATAAGGGTACCAAATAAAGCTAATAAGTGGGGACCCCCTGTTTCATTTAAACCAATTAATGAACCATTTCCTCCTTGTAAATTCCACCTTATATGCGAGACATATCAGCTTGCCACTTCATACACTCCATGCCATTAAAATGCATAAGATGGAAAGTTCATAAGAGTCCCCTTGTCACTCCATGAAACAATTATTTAAATTCATGCAACTTTAATCATCATGTAGATTTATGCAAAAATATATATAACATAAAAATATAAGGTTGTCCAAAACTCTCAAAGTATGAGATGTCAAAAATAACATGTTTTCCAAAATGAAATGAAAATAAGTTCATATACAAATGATAAAAAAATCATGAAAATCCATATTTTCTATGAGAGGTTGCTCCTCTCTTACCATGACTACTTTCAACCCTTTCATTTTTCCCAACTGATGAACCTGCCTTAGCAGATTTCTGATCATTTCCCTGCACATGTGAAGTGATTGAATGTGATGATTCATGTGATGACTTTGACTCAGTTGTTACTACTTTCTCTTTATCTGGACTATCCTCAAATTCAGTCATTTTGGCCTTGGCATGATGGGAATGTGAGGCTTGGGATATGGGTTGTTGATGCAAGGGAGAAGAAGTATGCAAGGCATGAAAAGGAGGTTGTTGAGGGTGATCAATATTTGGCCAGCCATGTGACTGTCCAGAAGGAGGATGTACAACATTTTTCCAGCCATCATGTTCTAGTCTAACTAGAGGAGTGGAGACATGGTTTGGAATTGGAATAATGATGCTTGGACGAGGGTTTTCAGGCATAATTGGAGGTCTATATGCTTGTTGGTCAGCCAAATTGAGGAAACTTATTTCAGCAACTGATTGAATTATTTTGAATCTGCATCACAATGTATGAAAAATCGGAGCCTCTTATTACCCCTTTACCAAGGACCTATCCCTCTACCTCTATTATTTCCTCTCCTGCCATGACTGCCTCTACTGAAAAAGATCATTCTAATACACAACATCATAACCAGAGCATCATTAATCCATCATCTAAACATTTGCAAAAAAATAATTTAGATCTGGCTCTATATACCACAATACATATGCAAGCAATCACTATGTATTTCATGTCCTATAGCTAATAATCACTTAGAATAGGGACTTAGAAGGGTTCTTAGGATTCCATGATTGGGCTTATAATGAGTGGAAAATGGTAAGTATGATAAGGGAAACATAATATGGATTGTTCATTTACCATAATTATCTCTATCAAATCATTAAACTCCTATGAACATCCTTGGATATAGAACAAAGTAGACATCAAACCAACCAAACACTTCTTCAAACTCAAATAATTATACTATGAGACACTTTATACAACTTCAATCAAGCATGGGAATGAAACAGGTAGTTGGGATAGTGAAAAGGGATTGTAATGGATGAAAAATGTTAAGTATGACTGGAATAAAATGGAATTTCTTTCATTACAATTGATTTCAACCATTATCCACCTTTATGACCCCGACAAGCATAATTATAATAACCATACAACCATAGTGTTTGATCCTAAAGGTCAATCTCATTTTATTATCCTTTCATCAAAATTCTTACAACAATTCGATTATTGTCAGAATCCATTCACATAGAACTCTCAGTCATACCTATGTTGCCATCTATTTTTCATAAAACAATCCATGTATCATCCATTTTCATTTTTATTAAATCACAGTATATCACTGCCAGCGTTGAATGCAAAATTCCACGTAACCGTGCCTAGGATATCAATCGGGCATCAAAACACCAATCAAACAAGCTCCCATGTATTGAAATCATCAAATCTCAATCAAATGTACACAGGTTCCACTATACACATGTGATTTCCAGAACTAATATCCAACTAAGCATTTGTTTCGCAAGGGGTGGAAGTCATGTGCCAAGCATCAAATGCAACAAACAATAATGTACAACATCATTTGTTGTGACTGTAATCGAATCTAGGGAAGGAAAATCACTTTCTCTTCCACCAAATATCGTTGCAACGAAAGGGTGAGTCGATTTGAAATCATATGGGAAAAACCCATTTTAAAATTTCGGTTATGGCAAGGGTGTCATAAAATGACAGGGTTCAAACCCTTTAGAACAGGATATCTATCATTGATCCTTTCCAAATTATTTAAATTCTGGTACGACCCTTTTCGTAATACGCATCAAAACGATATCATCTTTTAACTGCTTTTATATATAACATAGTTACCAACTTAACGACAACGCTACAGAGTTCTTGTTTTTTGGGGGGTCCAATTTGTTACCCTGTTTTAAAAAATGGTGCTACCGGTAGCACACCCTCTCCCTTTTTAGGTGGTTTTTCGATATTTTAAATTTTTCGATCCACAATGTTTCCACATTTTTTTTAAATGCTTATTTTTCATCTATTTTCAATTTTTTCAAAAAACAAAAATTATTCAAAGGTGTTTTTAGTCATTTTTCCATGCTTCTTTCAATCTTAAAAAAAAAAATTACCATTTACTTTTTTTAAGTTACGATTTTTCATATAATTGTGTCTCCTTAATTAATTTTATGTTTCATACTTTTAAAATATAGTGGAAAACAGCAGTTTTAACACATTGTTTACATTTACTTCAATACATAGAAAAAAATTGTAGTTAAATAACACTATTTTTTAATATTTAACAAAAAAATCTGATTCATTTTTTTTAATAAATTAAAAACTAAAAAAAATAAAAGAATTGAAACTAAAAAAAAAATT
>SNQJ01S0046378.1:75321-85959 GCA_010110895.2 Picea sitchensis
TCACAGAACTTGGCTAACGCCTCAACCCTGAAAGAGGCTATGTTATCAGTGACAATCTTACTTGGGCAACCGAATCTTGTGATGAGGTCCTCTAGGAATCCAATGATTACCTTGTGGGAAGCACTCCTAGTGGGGATAGCTTCAATCCACTTGGTAAAGAAATCTGTAGCAGTCAGGATCCATCTGTGCTGCCCACTGGAAGCAGGGTGCATTTCTCCAATGAAATCTAGGCCCCATTGCTGGAAAGGTCCTGAAACAACCACAGGGTTTAACGACAAAGACTTGAGCTGTTGTTTTCATGCAAATCTTTGACATTTGATGCAAGCTATGACCCTTCTGCAAACGTCAGTGAATATGGTGGGCTAGTAGTATCCAACCCTGAGGATTTTGTAGGTTGTGGTTTTCCAGAAATGTTGCCCTCCACATAGGCTGTCGTGAAATTCAACCATGATCCTGTCAGCCTCTTGCGGATCGACACATTTCAAAAGCAACCCCAGGGGGTCTTTCCAATATAAAATTTGATCGATAAGGCAGTATCTGAGTGCTTTGAGCTTCAGAAAATATATGACATCCTTGTACCAGGGACATCGAGCCAATGGGGGCTCCTTTAGAGGGTCTATTTCAGACAGCTGATCCCACTGAATTCCTGAATATTCGTTGATGAAACTTGCCCCCAAAGCTTGGAAATTGGCTTCAACCAACAACTTGGCTAAACCTTGACCTTTGATCAATTTGGTAGGCTTTATTTCCAGGTCAAATTCCAGAATCTTTGCTATTCACTTGCTCCTTCTCCCGTCTATGTCAGGCTGAATAAGAATGTCTTTAACAACAGCTGAGGGGACATAGGCAATGATTTTTGATTGCAGGACATAGGTTCTAAAGGCCTTGAGAGCCTTAACCAGGGCATAGGCCTTCCTTTCCATAGTGTCATACCTGACTTCGGCATCCCTCAATGCTCGACTGAAATAGGTAATAGGCTGCTCTAGCCCAACCTCATTTGTCTGTAATAAAACAACAACCACCATGTCAGGTGAGGCAAAGGAGAAAATAAGGAAATCCTTCGAGTAATCGGGACTGACAAGCACAGGGGCTTCAATCAAGGCCTTCTTTATTTGCTCAAAGGACTTTCACGATTCATAAGTCCACCTTACTTCATTTCCCTTCCTTGACATGGCTGTTATAAGTTTAACCTCCTCAGCAAAGTTAGGAACAAACCTCCTCAGAAAATTAATCTTACCAAGGAAAGATTGGACCTCCTTCCTGGACCTCGGGATTGATAAGGCTTGTATTGCCTCAAAACTTCTAGGATCTATCCTGACTCCTTCCGCTGATACTATGTGGCCTAGTAACTTTCCCTCCTGCATGGCGAATAGAGATTTCTTGGGATTTAATGAAATGCCAAAACTCCTGCATTTCAGGAAAACCTTTCTGAGATGACAATAGTGTTCTTTATCAGATTTTGAAAATACTGTTATGTCATCCAGATAGATGACCACAAACTTATCCTTTTCCCCAATGAAATCTATATCCATGGCACGTTGAAACATTGCCCATGAATTCATGAATCCAAAAGGCATTTTGGCATACATGAATGTGCCCCATGGAGTGGTAAATGCTGTCTTTTCCCCGTCCTCAGGCAGAACAGAGATTTGATTGTAGCTAGAGAAACCATCGATCATGGACATCCTGGATGCTCCTGTTACCCTCTGCAATATATGTTCCATCTTTATTAAGGGGTAGTTATCCTTCCATGAGCTCCTGTTCAGGTTTCTGAAGTCTACACAGAGTCTGATTTCTCCATTCTTCTTCCTTACTGGGACCAAGTTGGCCACCCACTCTGAGTATCTCAGTGGAACGATGATCTGGGCCTGTAGCAGCTTCTTCACTTCCCTCTTCATGATAGGCAGTAGCATAGGATTGATCTGTCTTAGCTTTCGCCTAAATGGCTTTGCCTCCCTTTTCAACGAGATTTTATGCTCAATGACATAAGTGTTATATGTTTTAATTTTCTTCATAGGTCCAGGCAAAAACATCAGTGAATTCCCTCAAAAATCCAGCGTATTCAAACCTCTGCTCCTTTGTTAGACTTTTTGACAATTTGAAAAACTTGGGCTCACTTTAAGTGCCAATGTTGCACTGAATAGTATCAACATCATCCTCCAAGATTTCCCCTTTTAATGACACATCATTTCTATCAAAAATCCTTTCCAAAGGAACCAGTCCCCTTGGAATATGGTTGCTGGGGAGCTGCACAATGTTACGCTCTGCTATTTTACTCAGAAACTTACCCCCATCGAGCTCTTCTTCATAGACAGAGTCTTGGTCGATATGCATCTCTGAAAATTCTTCGAAAGTTTCCAAGAATTTCTTGATCTCAATATCATCCTCGAATACCTTCCAATGTTTGACGTTGTCAAGTATGGAGGGCATGTATTTTACCTCTACATCGTATCTGAATTTGGGCGGCAAGGGCGCTTTGAAATTTCTCGCTGATGTAGCCAAGGAATCTGCCACTGTGTTCTTCTCTCTTGGGACAAAAGAAATGTTGAATGCTGAGAAGAAACAGTCAATTAAGTCCCATACCTCATTTCTGTAGCTCCTGAGTCGAGGATGCTTAGCCTGATAAGCATTTTTGATCTGCTGGACCACCAACTCTGCATCTCCGAACACTGATACCTCCTGAATTCCCATTTCCTTTGCGGCTCTTAGTCCTAGGACACGAGCTTCATACTCTACCACATTGTTGGTAGCTTCAAATTCTAATTTGTACGACTGGGATATGGTTTCCTGAGAGGGTGACACAAAAAACACCCCAGCACCAACGCCTTCCCTGGAAAAGGCTCCATCAAAGAACATTTTCCAGACGGGGGTGATGGAGGGAGGAAATTTATGGGAAGTGGTGGGCGGTTTTCTGAGTTTCAGAGGAGGCTTAGGAGCATTAGTGAGTTGAAGTACACTGGAACCTAAATCAATGTCCAAAGCAAAAATGGGATGGTTGGTGGCGTTGGTTTCATCACTGATTATGTAGGCCAGTTGGGCTTCCCTGTATAGCCTCATATGTTCTCCTCCAAACACTGGGATAGTAGCATATGTGAGGTCCATATGCAAGGTTCCCCCCAGTCTTTTTATCCAAGATATTGATAACAACATACCAAACTTGGGGGGGACATCAACCACTACAACATCCATGACCACACTTTTCATGGACAACTGGAACAAGGTCACGACCAGGTTTTTGATAACTCCTAGACATTGAAATTTCTTGGAGTCAAAGGAATAGAGGTCATGATAGGCTCGGGTGACTTCTATCCCTAACTCTTCCATGATAGTTTTGGGCATGAGGTTGTGAGAAGCCCTCGGATCCATCAAGCAGTTGTGCAGTACCTTGTCATGTATGTTCAAGGAAGTGTAGAAGGGAGGGGATGAGTCATTTCTGTCTTCTACCATAGGACCTAGAATAACTGCAGGCTTTTTATCTTGCAAATTGATGGAGTCTGTGGGAAGGCATGAGACCTCAGACTGTAAGAGCTCAGAGAAGCATATTTTGAACCCTTCATGTTTAATCAATTCGGTTAGGGGCACAGGGATTCTGATCTTTTGAATTTCATGCTTGAAATTAAAATAAGATGTAAGCTTCGAGATTTCTCTTATTTCGGGAACATGACTCTGGACTATGGGAGAGAGGGGTTGGGGCTTCTTACCTCTGTGACTGCCTGCTACTTCATTAGCAGGTTTCTCTATTCTAGTGAACTTCTCAGGAACATTAGGTGCTACTGTCTTTTTCTTGGACCTCAGGTCATACCTGCCTTGGCTGCCACTAGCCTTGTCTCCCTTGCTCAGTTCATTTAGCTGACTGTCCATGAGAGACTCCTCATATTATGATTGAGTGAGATGAGGAAAAGGAGGAGTGTCTCCAAAGAAATGGATTTCAGGATCAAGCTCATGTGTTTCCCCTTCTCCTTCGTCAGCCATAAAATTGTTTTGAAAAGAAACCTGAATTTTTTGGTCTTCTCTGTCTCTTCCCCTCTCTCTTTGCATAGTCGGGGAAACAATATTGTTTGGCCTCCTGAAACCTCCTTTGTTTTCGGCGTTTTGAGGGCCCTTGTATGCTTGCCTCCCCTCCACCTTCATTCTCTCCATCTCTACAGATAGAGACTTCACCATCTTGGTCAGTTCATCCACTTGAGGGTGGGGCACCGATGGGCCAGAAGTTGAGGCTTCATATCTTCCCTTTCTCTTGTCTGCGTCAACCTTGTTCCTCAGTCTATCAGCTGCTAATACATTAGATTACACCTCTATGGCCGCATCTTGCATTTGAGCTAAGGAGGTGGCTCTTCTTTCTCTCAATAAAAGACAGAAATCGGAGCCAAACGCACTAGCATAAGAAATATTGGTCGAGGCTTTTGAGGGTTTTATCTCAGCAGGAATTTTATTATACATATTATTGAATCTTTTGGAGAAGTCAGAGACAAAATCTCCTTCCATATTCTTCAAAGACCCAAAATCTATCATGTAATACATGAAATCCTTCCTATCTCCCCACTGCCTCAGGAAAGCACTATCCAGAGCTTCGATCCCAACAATAGATCCGGGGGCCAATCCTCTAAACCACTTCCTCACCTC
The DNA here is from genome assembly GCA_010110895.2 of Picea sitchensis. Classification (NCBI taxonomy): domain Eukaryota; kingdom Viridiplantae; phylum Streptophyta; class Pinopsida; order Pinales; family Pinaceae; genus Picea; species Picea sitchensis. The sequence continues at coordinate 79,945 of SNQJ01S0046378.1, forward strand.
ACCATCCAGGCTCTGTACGAAGACTCTCATCCAGACATCTTCATTTTCAATGTTCAGGTTGTCTGCATAACTGTAGAAAGCAGCCAAGTGCTCTTCCACAGTTATGTCCCCTTCCCCAGTGAACTTGGGCATATACTTTAAGTAATCTCCAGCAGGGAGAGGATTCATAGGATGGGGTAGGATTAAGGGAGCATATCTGGCAGCAACTATGGCATCCATTCTATTTAGAGGGGGATTAGCACCAGCCATAGGAATATTGGGTGGAGGAGAACTTGGAGGAGAAGGAGTTTGCGAAGGGGCCACTGGGAATGAGTCTCTAAGTGGGATGGGAAACAATAGGGGATTTAGGGAGAAGGCTAACGGGCTTAAGTTAGTAGATTCTTCTCTTTGTGCAGAAGTGGCAACAGTAACAAGAGGAGGAGTGGCAAAGATAGGAGTGGGGAAATCTTCTGTGGTCATGGGTCTATGCCAAGGTACAACTTTAGGGGAGAGGGGAGTGACAAATATTTCTCCCTCCAATCCCAGACCAGGAGGGGAAAACTCAGCAGGAACACTCCCGAAATTCAGGAAACGGGAAACCTTAGAAAAAGGTTTGTTAAGAAACTGAGGAGGAGAAAATGGAATTCCTACAGAAGGAGATGGCGGATTACCTGGTTCAGCGGTGGAAGTTTCTTCTTCACATGCCTTTCCTTTTCTGAGAACCACCTCCGGATCAGTTTTAGGTGTAGATAGAGGAAGCTGTGGATGGGACCGCGTGTGTCTGCTTTTGAAAGCCACAATTAACATGGCAAGTTTTCCACAGTGGAGTCATCACAATGGAGTCGCCAGGTGCACAGTAGCAATCTTCAAAGGCTCTGATACCTGATGCACCTTCAGAATCAGAGGCTCAATGTCGTTTAATCACGGGGAAAATTTTCAACTTCGTCCCCGACAACGGCGCCAGAAATGTCAGCGTCAGAAGTCACTCCTGGATTGCTTGCAGGAGCAGATCCCAACGCCCATTAGTTTTATGTCACAATATTTTAAATGGGTGATCGAATGGGTAGAGACTCTTGAAGATATCTCCCTAACTCAGGAACTGAGTCCGGTATGTAAGGAACAAAGGAGGTCTTGATCTAACTTCAGTCAGTGAGTTAATTTAAAGATGAGCAGGTTGAAGACTTGGTGAGAGGGGTGAGCAAACTACCTCAGGCAACAGGCCTTTTAGCAGTTTGTAGAAGAAAAACTATGAATACAAGATCCTCTTGGTTCAGGGCTTCGAGAAATTGAAGGGGGACTTGACTGGATCCTCCAATTCCAAGTCATTCAATGCAAAGAAAATCACAGGGACCGATTAGAAACAATGCAACTATTACAGTGATCCAACCTACATCATCCTATAACAGTTATGACTCAACTGGATCCTCCAATTCCGAGATGCTCTAACACAGTGTAAACAAAGACGTGAAAGAAACTGACATTCATAAGGCAAGAAGTCTCAAAAGTCCATGCATAACCAGAATAACAGTGCTTCGTTAAAGTTTTACAATCGGGAGCCTTGCTCAACCATCATGGGTTACAAAATACAAAGACTGAGTCTATATACTCAGAAAAATTCGCCTAACAGAGGCGTGCTCAGTCATCCAAGGTGTGGTGTCCCTTCAGTCAAACTCGGACGGATATTCTTTGTCAGACACCACCTTAACTGTGCATGGCTCTTGCAAGGGGAGTAGCTGAGCCATTAAGTGCCGAGTTAGCGTGTGCAGACCTCTCGGGCTAGTCGAGGACTCGACATGGATCCTTTGGAAAAAATTGGTACACGGGACACTCTCGGGCTGACAACTTGCCAGATCCTCCATATCTTACACTTAATGAGCGAGGAGAGGTTTCAACCACCCCCTCTCACCTTCATTTACTCCAAGCGATAACCGGGATTGAGGTCGAAATAGATGGCCCCTAGAGATCGCGATGATCCCTTCTGTGACTAAAATCGACGCCTTTGGCCCCTCTTGCACAACTCTTTTATTTCCCAAGTGACCAAGGGTTGTGACCCTGCGTTTATTCTCAAAGGTGCTTTCGACGTTCGTGAATAGGAAGGAGCTGATCCTTGCTTACCACAATTGCGATGAACGAAATGCCGAGATGGTTTAATTGGGCGCCACGCGTTCCTCTCAGATATGACGGTCCTAAACTTACTTGGCGATACTGTGGGCCCGGGTCCTGGATGCTCTTGGCACTTCACGCCTCGGGGATATGAAGGAGCTGCTCCTTGCGCTTCGAAGTTGCGATGGGCGAAAAGGCGAGGAGCCTAATCGCGCACTAGGTGTCCCCTTTGGATGGACGACTGAGACTGCTTCGTGAGACTGCGGGCCCGACTTTGGGCGCTTTCGGCGCTTCGGGGTTCGGGGTTTCAAGATGTAGAATGACATGGAACCCTCACCCTTTGAACTACCGAATGTCGAAATGCCGACGTGACTAGATCTCGTGCCACAGATCCTTTGGATGGACGACTGCTATCCTTCCCTGCATGCAATATGGGCACTATCCATCGCGCTAATCTCGGCGCAACTCCGCTAACCGCGATTTCCCGCCGACCGTCGATCTTCTCCTATGGATGAATCTGGACCGTCGACCTTCTCCTATGGATGAATCTGGACCGTCGACAATATAATTTCGCCCGCTTACTTGCTTGGAAGCCTGAAACGAGATTTTTCCGTGCTGCGCTTGGGTGCTTCTCGTGCAACTTGCAGACCTGAATACTCTTGTGCTCAGGACGAGAATTGTTACTAACACGAGCTATGTAGATCGAGAATTGGATTTTTTCAACCGGTGGGTGATGAAAAAAATAAACAACTCAAACAAAATCCACGAACAGTGTCACAACTATAGCAATTGTGTTGCAAAGTCTCTTAAAGTCAGGTATATATAGATCAACTAATCAACTAACTGTTAGCAGATGCTTTTTGAGATAGGAAACATTTTCGTGGCAATAGGGACGAAAATCCTGCCCAACTTAAAAAAACCTATTCATGGAAATATCGACGAACTTTCATGGCAATATTGATGAACTTTCGTGGCAATATTGATGAAAATCCCGCCCTATTTAAAAAAAAAACATGAAAATAATGGAAACGTGGAAAATTTTCGTGGAATAATCCACCCATATGTAGTAGTGCATAGGCGACTTCGAATGGATTTTGAAGCAATCCTAGGAAGCCTCCTATTTTTCATGTTAACTGTCTCATTCTTGAACACTAGGCACCTAGTCATAGCCACCCTCTCAATAGGAAAATGCTAGCTTATATGAGGAGGATAGCATATGACGTGTTGCTTTTAATTTTAAGAATATAAATTATAAAATGCTTCTAGATTTACTTGATTTTTCTCCAAGATTCTCTAAAGATGTCGTAGATTCAAAATTTACACCCATTTAATATAATAGGAATGACAAGAGTCTCAAAGAAAGGTGAAGCAAGCCTCTTGGTCACTTCATGTGAGCAATCATAATAATAAGGATGAATCCATTTATTTCACAAGGGATAAATAATAATTATTTATTATTCATTGACATGTCTTGAGATATATTGAACATGCATATACATACACATAGGGGTGATGAGTCATGTCCCTGGAAAAGGGCACGACTTATCATTATTACATATTAATGATACATTACATAATAATCATCTTATTACTAGTATTACATGATGTTTAATTTATGACTATTATGGCATGCTATTTATTTATTACATTATGATAATAAATGTAATATACCTCGTGTATATTGCAAGTCTCCCCCCCTTAAGCATGCTTTGTCCTCAAAGCATATACAATAAAAAAATTCTCGTTAAAATGAACAATCATTTGTAAATGTCATCGACTAGATAAGGTTGAGGACACTGTTGACTCTTAAAATCGTCATGAAGTCACCAACCTACAAAGAATTGCAAGGAACACACACACACACACACACACACACACACACACACACACGCACACACACACATAAGTGCCCCCCCTTATAATGTCACTAAGAAGGTAACTAAAAAGAAGTCCCTCGAAGAAGTCGCCTAGTCCTATATTCACTGATGGCTGTGTTGGATGCTTATTGATGGTCTGCATATTTATTATTTGGTATGAGCTTGGTTTTTGTTTTCAATGAACTGAATGGTAACAATGGTGGTTTCAAATGATGATTAAAGAAAAATTCCTCGTGGGGCATCAATTTCCAAAACTTTAAATATGTCAATATTGGATAAAATCATCATCAAAATAGTTTAAGTTATGGTTGTTGGTTGTTGTTGATAATTCAGGGCTTCAAATGGTAAAAAACGATTCAATGTTGGAAATTGTTTTGACATGATTCACTAGTTTACTACTTGATGCACTTGATGAATTTGTTGTTTTTATATAGCTTGTTATATAAAAGGTGTTTTATATACATATATCCTTAGTGCATCACTTACATATTTCATTAGTTATGTATATGATCCATGCACATTATACAAGCTGCAAGAATATGTTCCATGTGATAACGACCTCGGCTGTTGATAAAAGGTGGTGGTTCGAAGGTTTACATATGGTAAAACTTGCAAGTCTTAACACAGATGGGATATAATTTACAACATATATAATATGCCCCAACCCGACATTCATTCCGTACTATCACATTACAAATTCATCGTCCATGGTTTTTATTTATTGATAATGCTTGTGATAAGTTTGAATGCATGTAGGAAATGCATATTGGATATACAATGCATATTGGATACAATCAATAGTCGTATGTAATAGATGGTTGTGTTGGTGGCACGTGATTTTTGAGGAGCTGTAAACTACTTGGCATTTAACGATTGCATAGGGTTTTGACTTGCTTGTCTTGGGTTTAGTGGATATTTAACGATTGCATAGGGTTTTGACTTGCTGGTATACCACCTTGGGTTTTGGCATTCGTATCATTTGGTTTTGGAGCAAGTTCGAGTATTAGTAACTGCTACAACCACTAAGAGGCACCATTTAACCCGCCCAACAATAGGTACCCAGGTTTCATTTCCCTATCATCTAAAGTGTTTTTTTTTTCTAAATAGTTTATGTCTGGCTCTGTGACTACTTGCTGTGCTTGCATTCGATGCTTTCTTGTTCTTCTTTCTAGAAAAGAAAAGAAGTATTCTGCTCCTGACTTTAATGATTCACTTGCATGGAAGATCGAATGAGCTCACTGATAGTTTTGATTTCGAGTAGCTGATTGCACATTCACTATGTCGATTTGTTGGTTTGCGACTGTCAACGAATTATTCGAAGATACAGTCTGCTATTTATTATATTAGGGTATTTCGTATCACTTGATGGCAGTGCATGCACACTCTGCATATTTTCTTCCCTGATGACATCGTCATATGACCTTATGCATACCCTTATTTGAGTTTTGAGGAAGGCGTTTCGTTGGTTTTTACTTTTGAACCTAACCAAATCCGAGTTGAGTCGTGAATCCACTGGGTTAAAACCCTCATCATACACGGGGTTTGTTGTTGGTTTGCTCCGTTACTAGTCACAACCCTTGTCGACCTAGTTCTCACTTGTTGGTTGTACATGATATAACATAGTTACTGACTTAACGAGCACTGTGACCTCAAAACGAGAACTCTAGCCCTTAAAACCCATATTTTTGCGTAAAAAACATGAAAATCAACCCCCAAATCAAAAAGTGGTGCTACCGATAGCACCATTTTTTTAAACGAGGTCAAAATTACAACATTTTTCAAACATAGCCTTCGAAACTCAGATAGTGGCTCAGAAAAACCTTAAAATCAACACCTAAATTAAAAAGTGATGCTACGTAAAACAAAATATGTTTTCCTAACAGTGAAAATCATAGCTATTTACGACCTAATTGAAATTGTGATATTGACAACAAAATCCTATGTAAATAAACAACCCAAAATTGCACCCCAAATGGTCACTTGAAAATTTATTTACGATTTTTTTTTTTAATTTACATTAAAAAAAATAAATAGAAAAAAAAAATATTCCCAATTT
>SNQJ01S0046379.1:6125-19345 GCA_010110895.2 Picea sitchensis
TGAATAAAGAAATAACAGAATAGAAAAAGAGGGTCTAACCATCCATATGCCTTTTCTATTAAGTGTCAAATTGAACATAAATGCCTTTACAATGTGCTTCACAAAAAGGTCCCTTGGGTCTCCAATTTTTCGACCTGAACATGATCTTTCTTCTGTCTATTTAAACCATCTATCAAACTTTCAGATCCTATCATCTAGTATAGCCTTTAATGACTAGATTCGAGTAGTATCTAACTACCAAGGTAGTTCACTCAAAAAGAGCTTCTACAACCCCAAAATAGATCACAGCTCAACAACTTGATATAGCAAATATTGCCAGCATTACATTTGACTCTAACAAATAGGAATTTTATTTGATTCTGTAAAACAGATCGAGGTCTTAGCATTTCACTGACCAAAAACGAGTAGGTTTTGCCATATTTCCTAGAAAACATTTAAATATGATTGTAACAAATTTCCATGTTACCTTTAAGATATAATCATAGTAGTGGCTTTGGCATTTTTCTGTTTCAGCTTAGTGGTAAGCACGACATTGTGCCAATAGAGTCTGAAATTAATCTCCCTGAGTTCTTTGAGCAATGCCCTTTGCTCTTTCTTCTTCTTTTTAAAGCCTTCAATCCTTTCTTGCTGGCGAGCATTCCACTATTTTATCTGCGCCTTCTCCTTCTTTAATTGTCTTATTGTTTTCTGAAACTCCTTGATCCTTTCTTTATCAGTTCTAATTTTAACTCTGAATCCTGAGCATTCTTCAAAAGGTGCAAGTTCATTTAGGTTTAAGGCAACGTTGGGTTCCTTGGCTTTAACTTGGTACTTTGAGACTAATTCCGAGCTATGTTCTTCCTCAGAACTTGTTGAATCTATAGCTTCAGGCACATCTGGTATGCGATCTGAGTCTTCAAAGTAATCTTGTTTATCTTCAGGGGTTTCAGTGATACCTTTAGCCATCTCCTTATCTTTTGCCAATCTAGTTGAAGCTCTCATTACAGGACCTGTAGGTGGTGTAAGTATTCTTTTTCCTTCGCTGACAGATTTCTTGGGGAATGGAGTCCTTTTTTCCCTTTTCTTGGTGCTTTCTTCAACATCCTCGAAATCATTTTTTATGATTATGAAGTTTTCTTCTTTGATTGACGGATTGAACATTGCCTTTGACTTCAGTCTATACTTGTTGGTGACGCTAGTAGAATTTCTTCTAGGTTTCTGTGATACAGACACACCTTTAACCGTTTTCCCTTTGGTTGCAGCACCCCTTTTGTTGGTTGATTGTGTTTCAAGATTGACAGTTGTTTGAGCATCAAGCTCATTACCTGAATCTTTTTCCCCTTTAACATTTTCCTCAGAAAACATTTCAATTTCGGGCTCCCACCTAGGTCTTTTACTTCTGCTCCTCCTGGTCACCTTGATATCAGAAAACCCTTCTTTCACAGGGGTTTCATCAAAAATATCTCAACTCTGTGTAATGGTCTTCCTCCCTCTACCATTCTTCTTCTTATTGGACTGAGTGATAGGGTTTAAATATTGCGTGAGCCAGCTCCAGGGCTTCTGTAATTCGCTCAAAGCAGACATCACTAGGGTTTTGATCAGGACTTGATGGAACATACTGCTTTTAGCATTGGTAGAGAGTGACTGCACTCTTTTTGACATTTTTTTCAAGATTTTGAGTAGAAAATAAGGGAGATTTAACGAGTAATCACCATTTAAATGCATTAGTATCATGATATGGTAGATATAGACCAGTGAAAACCTTCCTTCGCAGGTGATATACTTGTGAATCACGACCAGAGCTGTGTGCCATTCGGTTTGAATCCAGCTACGAGGTATTCCCCTTCTCCAATCCAGATTTTGCCTATCTGGAAGGAGGAATTGGTTTACAAATTCTGTGACCACATGTTCTTTCTTCCACCATCTTTCTCCTCCAACCACGAGCCTGCAAGCCTTTGTGATAGTCTGTTATGTCACTAGCATCAGCATCTTACCGATTTCGACCTCGTGACCATCAAAATTCAAATCAAACTCCATGGAGACCTGCTCATCATAACCCTGAAAAGTGGTGAGGAATTAATACCACCCAGCGTCTCTGAACCTTTGAGCCATCTTAGGATAGGCTTCAAGAAGTTCGACACCCTCTGGTTCTATTCTGACAACCTGTCTGCTCCTCTTTGGCGCCATCAAAACACAATTTTGCAACTGGCGCCCTCGGGTTCCAAATTTTCCACCTGCAATTGTTAGTGTATATGATGCCTTCAAGTGGATACCTGCATTCCTCATTGCAAGCCTGAATTCAACAAACTCGAACAGGTAAGATATAACGATCATCAAGAAAAAGGATGATTGGAAATGAGTACTGGGCGAGTACACATCAATCGGATTCTGAAACGGTTGAATTTGCAAATAATTTCCAAGATTTTGTGGGCGCATGCGAACTCTCAACCCACGATTCGTGTCATCATAACAAAATCGGGATGGCAGGCGCGTATCATGGCATGGTTGTTTGGTGCTACGGGAATAGGCTTATTATCGTAGCGCTATTAATGACTTTAGCAAAAATTTGAAAATTTGAAATTCAAACAGGCATATAAGGAGACACCTCAATTTTAAACTGTGTGCTTTCAAAATCAAACTTAAATAAACTATCCCAAAACTGTAATGCAAACTAAAAGATACCAAATTTTTTTTTGAAAACAACTAGAAATAAAAATTGAAGTGCGGGTAAGGAAAACTTAGGATAAGGGTTTCTCACTAAACCAAGACAAAATTAGAGACTAACATTGGCTCCTTCCGGGGATGGAGTTTTGATAATAAACTCCAAGAACTACAGACCATTGCCTTTCCTTTATCTCTGATTCACTGATTCCCCTGCAACTGCCAGTCTTTTATTCTCAGCATAACTGTAAAAACAAGTCCATTGGGTATATGGAGTCTTTATTGAAAAGAAAACCTATTGTACTAACGCAAACCTGATGAGACCTTAGAGAAAATAGTGCTTCAAGAACCTCCCATTCACTAGGCCCCCAAAAATTTCAGTGTTGTCTAAATTATGTAGGAGAAAAGTGTTATTGTTCATTACCTTGGCTATCCTGAAAGGACCATACCATAGATTATCAAACTTTCCATGTTTTGCTTTATCCTCTCTTTTGGTGTCCCATCTTAACACCAAATCCTCTTCATTAAAAATATCTTTCTTAGTTCCCTTATCGAATGTAGCCTTGATTTTGCTCTGATGAGCAGCGGCTTTCTGATTAATCTGTTCTCTGACCTGTTGAACTTCAATCATCTGAAAAATTCTTCTTTGGACATCATTGGGTTCCTCTAGTTCTTCTTGCAGAAACTTTAAAAACAGCAGGGCCCAATTGAGTTGGAAGGATTGATTCTATCCCATATACCATCTGGAAGGGAGATGTCCCAATAGACTTCTTGTTGCTGATACAATCAGCCCAAAGAGCAAACTTTAACTTGGAATCCCATGCTTTTTTATTTTTTGCCAGTAATTTTTTGATAATTATTATCAGAGTCTTATTGGAAGATTCATCCAATCCATTCCCTTGGGGGTAGTAGGGAGTAGAATGAACCAATTTGATACTATACTTATTGTAGAATTCAATCATGGAATTTGATTTAAAGGCCTGTGCATTATCAGTGACCAGTTTTTTAGGACAGCCAAACCTGGAAAAAATATATCCTTCTAGAAATTCCATGATTACCTTGTCTGTTGTATTCCGAGTCGGAATTGCTTCAATCCACTTCATAAAATAATATGTAGTTGTAAGAATCCATCTATGTTGTCTTGAGGATGTTGGATTAATATCTCCAATGAAATCTAATCCCCACTGCTGAAACGGTCCATGGGCAATGATTGGTTTCAGAGGCAGAGATATAAGTTTCTGCTTTCCAGCAAATTTCTGATAGGGTTCACATGCCCTGACCTGAGCAAAAATATCTGAGAATAGAACTGGACAGTAATAGCCTACTCTAATAATTTTGAAGGCAATAGCCTTCCAATGATGATGGCCTCTGCAGACACCATGATGCAGATCTTGAAATATTTGTTTAGCTTCTTTTTCGTCCACACATCTCAACAGAAAACCGTTGGGGTCCTTCCAAAACAGGGTCTGATCAATAATACAGTACTTTACAGCTCTCAATTTTAATGATCTGAATTTTGATTTATCCAACTCTGGGGGAGATTGAAAATTCAGAAGAAAAAATACGATATCTTTGTACCATTTTGAAGAAGCATACTTATTGTTTATCTGTAAGTCTGTTTCTTCAATTTGGACAGAAGAGTCATGTGTCACGTCTGAAAGATGATATAACCCAATTGCTTTGGAATTAGACTCTATCATTAATTTAGCGAGGCCTTGTCCCTTTATAAGCCAAGTAGGATTTATGGTGAGATCGTACTCCAAGATTTTGGTTATCCATTTCCCACGCTTTCCTTCACAATCTGGCTAAACCAATATTTCTTTGACTGCATTGCTTGGGACATAAGTTGTAATTTTAGATTGAAGAACATATACTCTGAATGATTTTAATGCCTTTACCAAGGCATAGGCCTTCTTTTCTATTAAATCATACTTCAATTCAGAGTCCCTGAGAGTTTTGCTAAAGAAGGAGATAGGTTGCTCGTGGCTTTGCTCATTTCTTTGCAAAAGAACAACAACTACGATATTTTCTTATGCAAATGAAAATATCATGAATTCTTTGGAATAATCTGGGCTTATTAGTACAGGTGCCTAAACAATAGCTTGTGTTATCCTTTCAAAGGCTTCTCTCTCTTTTGGTATCCACTTAATTTCTGCATCCTTTTTCAACATGTCAGTGATGTACTTGACAATTTATGCAAAGTTAGGTATAAATCTCCTTAAAAAATTAATTTTACCAATGAATGACTGAATGGACTTTTTATTTCTTGGAATGTCGATTAGCTTAATAGCCTTTACCCTTTCTAGATCTATTTTAATCCCTTCAAGCGAGACGATATATCCTAGAAGCTTTCCTTCCTCCATGGAAAAATGTGACTTTTTGGGATTAAGTGAAATGCCATACCTCCTGCATTTCTCAAAGGTCTGCTTCAAGTGTTGTAAATGTTCTTCATCAGATGTTGAAAATATAGTGATGTCAACAAGGTAAATAACCACAAACCTATCTTTCTCTCCAATGAAAGAGATGTCCATAGCCCTTTAAAATGTGGCTCTGACGTTCATCATCCCGAAAGACATCTTTTTGTACATAAAGGTGCCCCAGGGAGTGGTAAAAGTTGTTTTCTTTTTGTCCTCTTCCATTACTGATATTTGATCGTACCCTGAATATCCATCAAACATAGAGATTCTCTTTGCGCCGACAACTCTTTGTAAGATATAATCCATTTTTGGTAATGGATAATTGTCTTTCAGAGAACACCTGTTTAGATTTCGGAAGTCTACACAGAGCCTTATCTCTCCGTTCTTTTTTCTAATGGGTACAAGGTTTGCTACCCATTCTAAGTATCTTAGTGGGACTATGATTTTTGCTTCCAGCAGCCTCTTCAACTCTCTTTCTATTATTGGTAACAACAAAGGATTAAATTGCCTAAACTTTTGTTTAATAGGTTTTGACCCCGGTTTCAGAGAAATTTTGTGCTGAATTTTTTTTGTATCGAATACCTTCAGATCTTCATGAGACCATGCAAAAATGTCTGAATAATGTTTCATTAATTCAACATATACTTCTTTCTATTTTTGTGACAACTTCCTGGATATCTTTACTAACCTGGGATTTGCATCTGAACTAATGTCACAATCTACCACATATGTTTCTTCTGTTTGGATAACAACCTTCCTGGAAACATCATTATGATCGAACAACCTTTCTAGTGGAACCAAACCCTTGGGCAGATGGTTTGTCTTCAGTTCAATGATTTTGTGGCAAGCAATTTTATCTTGAAGGACTTCTTCAGCATATATTTTTGCTTCTGCATCTTCACCATCTTGATCAATTGAAATATTAGAAAACTCTTCAATAGTTTTCCAAAATCTTTGAATTTCCTCATCATCTTTAAAAACCTGCCAATGCTTTAGATTATCCGGTATTGAAGGTTTGTTTCTAACTTCAACTTCAAACTTCATATTATGAAACATCGGTGTTTTAATGATGTTAGTTGTCAGTGCCAAAGAGTCGGCCTGCTGATTCAAATTTTGGTGTACAAAAGTTATATTAAATGCCAAAAATAAATTATCCACATAGTCCCACACCTCATTTCTATATTGTTTTAGCCTTTGTTGTTTGGTTTGGTATATATTCTTGATCTGGTGAATAATAAGTTCTGAGTCTCCAAAAATAGACAACTTATCTATTCCCATATCTCTGGCAGCTTTCAAACCCAACAGCAAAGCTTCATATTCACTTATGTTATTGGTGGTGTCAAATTCAAGTTTATATGACATGGAGATAACTTCCTTGGAAGCGGAAATAAAAACAATACCAGCTCTAGAACATTCTTTAGAACATGCCCCGTCAAAATACATTTTCCAAACAAAATTGTCTTTACTGTCTCCACCGCAGTTGTTGACTTTCTGACTGATACTTTTGTCATTTCCTCACTCATATGAAAAATAGAAGAACCTAGATTATATTCTACATTATATATTAGATGATTAGTGGGATTATTGTGATCACTTACCAAATAAGCCAATCTGACTTCTCTGTATAATCTTCGTTGTTCTCCACCAAAAACAGGTATGTTTGCATAGCTAAGGTCCATCTGCAGAGTACCACCTACCTTCTTAGCCCAAGATCTTGAAAGAAGCATTCCAAATTTTGGTGGTATGTCAGCCAAAATAGCATCTAATACCACATTTTTCATAGGCAACTAGGAAAGAGTAACCACCACATCTTTCATAACTCCAAGGCATTTGACTTTCTTGGAGTTAAAAGAATATAGATCATGATATGGTCTGGTAATGTCCAACCCTAATTCTTCCATCACCACCTTAGGCATTACATTATGTGAGGCACCAGAGTCCATTAAGCAGTTGTGTAATATCTTGTCATGGATATTCAATGAAATGTAAAAAGGTGGAGAGGCATCAATTTTGTCTTCGATGTGAGGACCAATAGTTATAGCAGGGTTTTCATCCTCTAGATTAACTGTATCTGAAAAGGTGACCTGAGTTGGTGCTTGAAGAGCCTTGAAGACGGACTTTCTGAAAGGTTTTTTTTTCATGAGTTCTAATAATGGCACTGAAATCTTGATTTTGTTGATTTCATGTTCTAAATTAAAAACATAAACATGTTTATCTGGTTTCTTTATGTCAGCAGTGTTATCTTTGGCAGGTTGCTTCTATGGTTGATCCACATGAATCTTGGGAACATCTTTGATAACCCCTAACTTAATTGGAATGTTGGCCTTCTCTGTGGACACAGGTGTATCTACTTTAGGTGCATTGGAACCAGATCTGAGATTGTATTTTTTCCTTTCAGGTTCTTGTTGGACAATCTCATCTCCATCTCCTTCCTCAAACTGATTTGTGATCAAAGCATCTTCATAATCCTGCTGTGTCACATGTATAGGAATTGATTCTGAATCATTCAAATGAACTGCAGGATCTTCTTCTGTATCATCCTCATCTTCCTCCTCATCTACTACATTATTCTGAAAAGGAGGTAAAACTTTTTGGTCATCCTAGTTTTTCCTTTCTCTTGGTAAAATCTAAGGAACATTGTTCAGTCTTCTGAACTGATTTGGATTTCTGTAACCACCCACTGGTACAGGTCTATTGGGTTGTTTTTGTTCTATATTCAACCTTGCCATTTCAGATGTCAAACTTTTCAGCATCTTATCCATTTCATCCATTTTAGAATCACATGTTGAATTGGAAGATGAAGGTAATTCTTCCTTTTGCTTTTCTTCCTTTTGCTTTTTCCTTTCTCTATCATTTCTAGACTTCAATTTGTCTGTTGCTAATATGTTAGATTCTACCTCGATAGCAGCATCTTGCATCAGGCTGAGGGTAGTGGTTCTTCTTTCCCTAAGCAACAAGGAAAATTCGACATCAAATGCATTGGCAAAGGTGATTTTGGCTGATGTCTCTGAAGGTTTTATCTCCTCTGGAATTTTACCATACATCTGGTTGAACCTTTTGGTAAAATCATGTACGGATTCACCTTGTTTCCTCCTTAAAGCACCAAATTCGGTGATGTAGTATACAAAGTCCTTTTTGTCTGCCTAGTGTTTGAGAAAGGCATCATCTAAGGCTACAATATCAACTATTGAGTTGGGAGGTAAACTCATGAACCACTTTCTTGCTTCACCATTTAGACTTTGTACAAATAGTCTCATCCACACATCAGCATGCTCTACATTGAAATTATTTGCAAAACTATAAAAAGAACTCAAATGTTCTTCAGCAGTAACTGTTCCATCTCCATTGAATCTAGGAAAGTATCACATATAATCATTTGGTGGAAAGGCATACATGACTTGTGGAAGAACCAGGGGAGCATACCTTGCTGCAACTATTTCTTCCATTTTGTCTGCAGCCATATTGGCTATTTTTGGAGCTCTGAAAGTGAGTAAAATTGGTGATGCAGCGATGCCAAAAATGTTAGTCCCTTGTCTGTCACAACTTATATGTTTTGACACCGAATCTTGATCTTTATCAGACAAGGATTTCTCATCTTGACTATGATCAGTTGATGGGGTGAGAAACAGAGAGTTCTCAAAAGAAAAATAGTGTGATCTGAAATCTTCGGATGAGACAGATCTAAGAGATGACGAAGATGTCTCGGGTTCGCTCTTAATATCTGTGTTGTGACCTGTCGAAGTTTCAATTACAGGCAAGATGTCTGGATACTCTTGTTTAATGAGTTCAATGAGTAATTTCTTCTTCTCTGGATTTAATTCTAAAATAGTTGAAGGAAACGAAACTATATCAGACTCAACAACAGGTTTAATTTCACTTCTAGGTTTCAAATCTTCATTTGATTGAGTTTTGATGATTTTAGAGGATTCTGCTTGAGAATTTTGTGAGGAAAATTTTCCCTTTGAGAGTGAATACTGACCGGAAAGAACTTTAGTTTTTCTTAGTAACTTTTCTGGATCTGGAACTGCTGCAACAGGCTCTGGATCTGGATTTTTCCTTGTTACCGGTCTCTTATTAGATGATGAAGAATTTATAGGAGTTTTAGGTACTTTACCTTCTCTTTTCAGAGCTAGAATTACCACATAGGAGTCACTAGGTGAATAACCACAGTCTTAAATAATGTCCAAATCTTATTCACCACCAAGATTTGAATGAAACTTGTCGTTTCCCCAGGGAAGATCTCTTCGTTTCTTCGTCCCCGGCAATGGCGCCAAAAATGTTAGTCCCTAAAGTTGCACTCGACTGCTAAGGGCAAGCTAGGGCATCATTGATTTATTGCAAAAGCGTTTTGAGGGTTTTATGATTGGGTTTTTTGAGTAAGGTGGTTTGAAACTGGTTTCAAGGTAACAACACAATATGAAAAACAAGATTAAAACAGAGTATATCCCATTGACTGAATAATAGGTAAACACAAAGATGGATTAAAACAATTAAGAAAAAGGAAGGTGAAGCCTTCAATTTGTCAACTTCACCAGAATTCAAGTTGAATATCAAGTTGATTATTTGTCAACTTGAAAAATAATCTTTACAGTAAAATTTCCAGTGTATAAATAATCGATCAACAATAAAAAAACATTGCAATTTCGAATAATGAATTCAAGCATGAATAAAGAAATAACATAATAGAAAAAGAGGGTCTAACCATCCATATGCCTTTGTTATTAAGTGTCAAATTGAACATAAATGCCTTTACAATGTTCTTCACAAAAAGGTCCCTTGGGTCTCCAATTTTTCGACCTGAACATGGTCTTTCTTCTGTCTATTTAAACCATCTATCAAACTTTCAGATCCTATCATCTAGTATAGCCTTTAATGACTAGATTTGAATAGTATCTAACTACTAAGGTAGTTCACTCAAAAAGAGCTTCTACAACCCCAAAATAGATCACAACTCAACAACTTGATATAGCAAATATTGCCAGCATTACATTTTACTCTACAAAATAGGAATTTTATTTGATTCTGAAAAACAGATCGAGGTCTTAGCATTTCACTGACCAAAAACGAGTAGGCTTTTCCATATTTCCTAGAAAACATTTAAACATGATTGTAACAAATTTCCATGTTACCTTTGAGATATAATCACAGCAGTGGCTTTGGCATTTTTATGTTTGAGCTTAGTGGTAAGCACGACATTGTGCCAATAGAGTCTGAAATTAATCTCCCTGAGTTCTTTGAGCAATGCCATTTGCTCTTTCTTCTTCTTTTTAAAGCCTTGAATCCTTTCTTGCTGGCGAGCATTCCACTGTTCTATCTGCGCCTTCTCCTTCTTTAATTGTCTTATTGTTTTCTGAAACTCCTTGATCCTTTCTTTATCAGTTCTAATTTTAACTCTGAATCCTGAGCATTCTTCAAAAGGTGTAGGTTCATTCAGGTTTAAGGCAACGTTGGGTTCCTTGGCTTTAACTTGGTACTTTGAGACTAATTACGAGCTATGTTCTTCCTCGAAACTTGTTGAATCTATAGCTTCAGGCACATCTGGTATGTGATTTGAGTCTTCAAAGTAATCTTGTTTATCTTCAGGGGTTTCAGTGATACTTGTAGCCATCTCCTTAGCTTTTTCCAATCTGGTTGAAGCTCTCGTTACAGGACCTATATGTGGTGTAAGTATTCTTTTTCCTTTGCTGACAGATTCTTGGGGAATGGAATCCTTTTTTCCCTTTTCCTGGTGCTTGCTTCAACATCCTCAGAATCATCTTCTATGATTATGAATTTTTCTTCTTTGATTGACAGATTGAACATTGCCTTTGACTTCAGTCTATACTTGTTGGTGACACTAGTAGAATTTCTTCTAGGTTTCTGTGATACAGACACACCTTTAACCTTTTTCCCTTTGGTTGCAGCACCCCTTTTGTTGGTTTATGGCGTTTCAAGTTTGACTGTAGTTTGAGCATCAAGCTCATTATCTGAATCTTTTTCCCCTTTAACATCTTCCTCAGAAAACATTTCAATTTTGGGCTCCCTCCTAGGTCTTTTACTTCTGCTCCTCCTGGTCACCTTGATATCAGAAAACTCTTCTTTCACAGGGGTTTCATCAAAAATATCTCAGCTCTGTGTAATGGTCTTCCTCCCTCGGCCATTCTTCTGCTTATTGGATTGAGTCATAGGGTTTAAAGATTGCATGAGCCAGCTCCAGGGCTTCTGTAATTCACTCAAAGCAGACATGACTAGGGTTTTGATTAGGACTTGATGGAACAGACTTCTCTTAGCATTGGTAGAGAGTGATTTCACTCTTTTTGACATTTTTGTCAAGCTTTTGAGCAGAAAATAAGGGAGATTTAACAGGTAATCACCATTTAAATGCATTAGTATCCTGATATGGTAGATATAGACCAGTGAAAACCTTCCTTCGCGGGTGATATACCTGTGAATCACGACCAAAGTTGTGTGCCATTTGGTTCGAATCTAGCTACGAGGTATTCCCCTTCTCCAATCTAGATTTTGCTTATCTGGAAGGAGGAATTGGTTTACAAATTCTGTGACCACATGTTCTTTCTTCCACCATCTTTCTCCTCCAACCACGAGCCTGCAAGCCTTTGCGATAGTCTGTTTTTTCACTAGCATCAGCATCTTACCGATTTCGACCTCGTGACCATCGAAATTCAGAGCGAACTCCATGGAGACCTGCTCATCATAACCCTGAAAAGTGGTGAGGAATTCATACCACCCAATGTCCCTGAAATTTTGAGCCATCTGAGGATAGGCTTCAAGAAGTTCGACACCCTCTGGTTCTATTCTGACAACTTGTCCACTCCTCTTTGGTGCCATCAAAACACAATTCTGCAACTAGCGCCCTCTGGTTCCAAATTTGCCACCTGCAATTGTTAGTGTATACCATTCCTTCAAGTGGATACCTGCATTCCTCACTGCAAGCCTGAATCCAGCAAACTCGAACATGTAAGATATAATGATCATCAAGAAAAAGGGTGATTTGAAATGAGTCTTGCGCGAGTACACAGCAATTGGATTCTGAAATGGTTGAATTTGCAAATAATTTCCAAGCTTTCGTGGGCGCATGCGAACTCTCAACCCACGATTCGTGTCATCATAACAAAATCGGGATGGCAGGCGCGTATCATGGCATGATTGTTTGGCGCTACGGGAATAGGCTTATTCTCGTAGCGCTATTAATGACTTTAGAAAAAATTTGAAAATTTGAAATTCAAACAGGCATATAAGGAGACACCTCAATTTTAAATTGTGTGCTTTCAAAATCAAACTTAAATAAACTATCCCAAAACTGTAATGCAAACCAAAAGATACCAAAACAAAAATTGAAAACAACTAGAAATAAAAATTGAAGTGCGGGTAAGGAAAACTTAGGATAAGGATTTCTCACTAAACCAAGACAAAATTAGAGACTAACACATGCCATAAATAATGAGGGGTTCTTCAATCTACAACAAGTATCCAGTATGGACATATTGTCTGGCACCACCCATTGGTTAAGCTGACAGGAAATTGGGCTTGATGCATCTCATACACGAGCTTGGAGAAATTACACAAATGGTATTTCCTCCTCCCTGGTCAATCTCAAAGATCAAAAGGACTCCCCAATCTGGTCCTTCAACCCCTCGGGTGTTTATGCCCCAAAATGGATACACTGTGTTTATCCTAGAGCATATAGATGACCCTGCCCCCTGGTGGGGGGGGAGGGGGGGGCGATTTTTGGAAATTAAAATGCCTAGAAAAAGATAAGATGTTCATGTGGCTACTTCTCTCGAACATAGCCCCCACTTGGGAAAATTTGCAAAAATGGATTTTTGTTGGTCCTAGTTGATGTTCCCTTAGTAAACAAGACAATGAAACAATTTGTCATCTATTTATCCAATGTCCCTTTTCCCACCCTATTTGATCTGATATGAAAACTTCTATAGGGACTAACTACTTGCAGATAGAGCGAGATTCAATGGAACATGCCCCATAGTATTGGCTCTCCTTCCCCGCTTCCTCTCCAATCAAAGCCCTTATCATTGTCTTGCCTTGGGGCATCTGGCTTGCCCATAACCTTTCCATATTCGAAGATCTAGAGCCCTCCCCCTCCCGATGTGCTTTCTCTTCCCTGTTAATCCTGCATTCCTTTCCCCAAATATCCCCCCCCCC
>SNQJ01S0046380.1:36088-84861 GCA_010110895.2 Picea sitchensis
TTTTCAATCTAATATTAGAGACAAGATGTTTAAAACTTTAAGGATGCCACTTGACCTTCATCCTTATCCTCTTTATTCCTTTGAGTATCTTCCTTGGTTTTTGGGGGAGGATCATGTTACAGATGAGAGGCACTTGGAGGCCTTTGAGAAGTTTTTTGATCAGTTTGAGATTGTTCATGAGGAGGTTACCATGAGGTTGTTCTCATATTCTTTGTATGGATATGTTGTTGTGTGGTTTAAATGTTTGGGAGTCGATTCTATTAGTTCTTGGATCAATCTATGCAAATATTTTTTAAAGTGTTGGGGTGAGAACAATTCCCTTGATCAATACTGGTTTGAGTTTAATGACTTGAGGAGAGGGGAATATGAACACTTGGATTTCTTCAACACGAGGTTTTATAGTGTTTACCATAGTATGCCTATGGAGATCAAACCCACAGAGACTAGTGCCATTGTGTATTATGTCATGGTTCAACATCCAGAGCTTGTCCTTCTCTTGAGAGAAAGGAAATATTCATCCTTAAGACACTTGTTTGAAGATAATGAAGAAGTTGAAGAGAACATCAGGGCTAGCAGGGGGGTTCGTATGCAAGCATGTCTTGAAGAATTGCACATGCATAAGCAAGAAGATTGTCAGTATGTTTCAGATTTTGAGCAAGAATATAGTGATTATGAATCAGAGATGGAACAACAACAAGGAAAAGAGACTGCATTTGCTGATGATCTAGAGTTGTTTTCGAAGGAGCAGGGAGGTTTTTTATTCACAAGCAGAGAGGCATTTACAGAGGAACATCCTGGTCTTCTAAAGAAGCCAGGATTCTGTCAATCCTATGGATATATACATGGAATCGTATGTTTCAGATTTTGAGGATTTCCAAGAGCATACCACGGATCCTTTTCCTTTATACATTGAGGGAAAACATTGTGTAGAAATCTGCCATTCCACACCTATAGGAGACAAAGAGAAAAGTTTTCCCATGTTTCATGTTTATGATGATTATGGTTATGATCCTTGGGAGAGTCATGAAGAAGAAGAGGGAGAACCAAATGTGCAGTTCATATCCTTCCCAGAGCCTACAAATGAGAAACCATCACCTAGGATCACTCAACCTACATCAGTCGTTCGCTCACTCGTGCTTGCCAGAGACATTCAACCATGTGTGAGAAGATGTAATACATAGCATGTTTTCTATCCCCAGCCTTGTAGAATTTGTCATTGATTCTATGAGCTATAGGGGAATACACGGATTTGATTTTCTTCCATGATTTGAAGCCTCCAAGTCTTATCCCACCATTGCCATCTAGAGGAAAGTTGAAGGGTGTAATCGTTATGTTGTCATGGTTGCATTATCTATTATCGGTCACTGATAGATTAAATGGTCTTCCAGTTAGGAAGCCACTTGAATGGATATGGTGGAATTTTGATTTCACCTACCACTTTGTAAAAATCAATTAGTCTAGGAATGTACATAAATAAGCTCCTCTTGGAGCCCATGAAATTTTCTTTCATTAAATTTATGATAGTGTGTCTGTTGGCCTTTAATCCTCAGCAGGAAGTTTTTTGAGCATGACTCCATAGCCCATAGAAGGCCACTGAAAATATTGAATATCTTAGAGCCTCACAGGGAGGATTCTATCCCCCATGGAGCCTAATGTTAGCACATATGTCACATCTTCCTTTTCACTCTCACCTCTCACCCCCTCACACCTGTCCTCCACTCATCTCCCTCTAGGACTATCACCGTTCCACCTTCGAATACCACCTCTCGCCTCCTGCCACATGTTCCTTCCTTTCTGTGTCACCTCCACTTTTATCATCGTTCATTCCCCTGCCTCCACGTCCTTTCCCTTCGCCACATAACCTTCATAGCCCCTCCACCTTGCCATCATTCATCCATTTTCCTATGATTTCACGCCAAGAACTTCTCTCCACATCACCCCTCTGCATACACTATCAGCCTACCACCTGCAACACCTGTATTGGCCACATAAGAAGACTAGGAGGGCCTTGAGCCATCAGGATTGACTCAAAGAAGTTGTGGGCACTGCTTGAAACATTCATGGGTGTCAGGCCTCATCTTGATCCCGATGAAGGTAGTTATTGAATATGGGGGTGACATTTGAGACCTTGTCTCACCCCATAAATGGAAAACATGCAGAGAGCGGCCGTAAAGGAAGACTGTCAATCTAAAGCTTCCTTATGGATAGATTTTCCTATAAAGCACATATCTGGGCCTGGATCGCATCTGACATGAGGAGGCCTGCACAGGATGACAGAGTATGCACTGACTTGAAACTTTGAATGTAGGGGTCTGATCACATTCTTGGTGGTTGCAACATTTTTAGTATATATAGTCAATTTTGATATTTTGTTAGGGTCAAATGGTTGAGCTAATCTCCCTGCTATTGTAATATTTTGATGAAGAACATTGGTTCTTTGGTTATCTACTTGATTTGAGACTTCTTGATTAATCTAATTCATCTTTATTACCCCATCTTATTTGCCTCTAAGACTAAGAGATTTCATGAATGACTGATTCACATGAATTGTTGTAACTGTGTTATGATGAATGCTTGATTATAGTGTTGTTATGATTTCTTTCATTTTCCTTGAAATTTGAATCCAAGAGGATCTTGTGTCTAAGTTTTTCCTCCTTAGGCTGATGGAAGACCTAATGTCCATGACAGACCTCTACACTCTCCTCACCAAAGTCTTCCCTCTATTCACCCTTACTCCAACTTATTGATTGAAGTTGATTCCAGACCTCAATTGCTTATGCATGCTAGTCCATATTTCTGAGTTAGAACGTTATTATCATTGAGTCTTCTCCATTTGACCACCTAAAACTCATTTACATTTACTGTATAAACTGATGGGTACTAGAATTACCTTCTATGCAATCTGAGGGTGACTTCTAGTGCTAACACTTTGCACATAACATTAGGTCTGATTTCTGATTACTATTGTCTATAAAAGGAATTCTCTAATTCTTTGAAGGACTATTTCAAGTTCGGGGTACTTACTTGTAAATGAAAATTCCTTGTAGAAGTGATATACCAACGTTCTCCAGTCATTGGTATGTCTTCTATTTTCTTCATGCATGAACCGATATTTTGGGATTGGACCTAGTGAGTAGGGAAATACTTGAACCCAGAAGTGAGAGGGTATTTCCACAACTTGCCACTATGTCACGCATTGTTCAATATGTGCTTTACGATTAAAATCTCTATTGAATAGTTGCACAACTTGGAAACCCATCCACATGTCTGACTTCAGCTTCTCCTTATCCTGAAATATATATTTGATAGCTTGCTTCACATCATCCCAATTTCTGAGTAAGGCTTTGGGATTGACCCACCATCTGGCAGGGGTGTCCTAGAGGGCTAAAACCGGTACGGAGATCCTTTGATCCTCCACTACCTTTTCTTTCATGCTGAGCATTAAATTGTCAATTCTTGACGTACCATCATATACTGGGTGTTCTCTAACCTCGGTTCCAACCCATCTAGTTTCCCTGATAGTTGTGCATCTTCTTGAGAATCTTTTGTACGAGCCTTGCTGGCAATTGTCAAATGCTAGTTCTAAATCTTCATCCACCGACTATATACTCGTCCAACTTATTGATCCATCAGCAGTAGGATTTATGTAATCTTCTCTTGTTCCTGTTGTTACAGTGTACAATTGATCCAAGTCTTATCCCTCCATATTGTTATCCATTGGCTCTATATATCTAGGGCCTCAAATGTCATAGTGTCTTTCTTTAGATTAATAAGTGCATAGTTTTTATAGGCCCAATCAATACCAATTAGGGTAGGATAAGGGTCCTTATCCCCCATAATATCTATCACCTCAAAATCAATTACAGTCTTCACTCCCGCAACATCTATTTCCACATTCTCCAGCCTTCCTATTGGGAAAATACAATATTGGTTGGCCATCCTTAACTGAATTGGGGAATATGTCAACCGGGGTTTTCCTAAGGCTTCCCAAGTATTTTTAGGCAGTATGTTCACATCAGATCCTAGATCTAACATAACATACTTAATTTTAAATTCCTCTAGATGGGATACTAGTCTAAATTCTTTTCCAATACGTACTTTCCTTCTTTGCACTCTCTAAGTACTCTTCTCAGGAATATCAGTCGTTATCCTTGCTTCTGTGGGTTCTTTGTTCCCTAGAACTAGGTATAACACATTGTAAAACTTTTCTATTAATTTTTCATTCCCAAGAATATCAAAAAATAACTGAAACCAAAGGTCGACTACATTTTTTGGTTTCTCAGGTTGTCTTATCGAGGCTAAAAGGTTTTTGGGTGCAGGGGGTGAAATAGGGACTTGATCAATCTTATGGTAAACAATAGGATGATGGGGTTTCTCTTACATATCTAGGCTAGGGATATTTTGAAATACTTCTATGGAATTTTTAAAGAACAACTTATGTTTCATAGGATCATACATGTCTTCCTTAGGTGCCTCTTTCTGGATATGACGTAAAATATTAAACTCGCCCATACCACTCCCATACTTACTGATTGAAGTTGATTCCAAACCTCAATTGCTTATGCATGCTATTCCATATTTCTGAGTTAGAATGTTATTATCATTGAGTCTTCTCCATTTGACCAACTAAAACTAATTTACATTTACTATATAAAATTATGGGTACTAGGCTTACCTTCTATGCAATCCGAAGGTGACTTCTAGTGCTAACATTTCTGGCACCGTTGTCGAGGAACGAATTGAAGACTTTTCCCTGGGATAGAACGACAATGAGCTTCTGATTCTGAAGGTGCATCAGACATTAGAACCATTGCAGATTGCAATATGTACATGGAGACTCCACAATCAACGACTCCATTGGGGAGGATCCTGTTGACAAAAAGATGACCATACCGAAGGGGAAGACCAGGTATCAATTTATGATCTTTATTCATGAAATCTTGTTCTTGTTTATCAGCTCATTTCTCTCTTTAAATTTACATATAAAAAGGATTATCCTCTGCTTTGTCTATTTAGATGATAATAGACCTTCCTTTATTTATCCATCCTTGGAAGAAGAAAACATGCCCTCTTGTTGTGTTGTAGATACTGATCTCTACATATAAAAAGGATTATCCTCCATGGTTCATTTAGGATGATACAGACCTTCCCTTTATTTATCCATCCTGAAGAAGAAAACATTCCTTTGTTGTGTTTTTCGTAGATGATTCCTATCTCATGTCTTCACCTCTTCCTATTCATAAAAGTGAGATTTGTATTGCATATCCTCTCGAAATTGATCACCCCTTGTAGCCTTGGGGGGTTGAAAATGATTCAAATCCTTCTCAGATCTCATTTCCTTCCATTATTATTGTTGAGCATGCCCATCTTCTTGTTAAACATCATATTCAACCCACCAGTTTTCAATCTAATATTAGAGACAAGATGTTTAAACTTTTAAGGATACCACTTGACTTTCATCCTTATCCTCTTTATTCCTTTGAGTATCTTCCTCTCCAGAGAATCGAGGAAGATAATGTTACAGTTGAGAGGCATTTGGGGGCCTTTGATTTTTTTTTTGATTAGTTTGAGATTGTTCATGAGGAGGTTACCATGAGGTTGTTCTCACATTCTTTGTATGGATATGTTGCTGTGTGGTTTAAAGGTTTGGGACTCGATTCTATTGGTTCTTGGATCAATCTATGCAAATATTTTTTAAAGTGTTAGGGTGAGAACAATTCTGATCAGTACTGGTTGGAGTTTAATGACTTGAGGAGAGGGGAATATGAACACTTGGATTTCTTCAACACGAGGTTTTATAGTGTTTACCATAGTATGCCCATGGAGATCAAACCCACATGCATTCAGTGCCATTGTGTATTATGTCATGGTTCAACATCTGTAGCTTGTCCTTCTCTGGAGAGAAAGGAAATATTCATCCCACATTAATTTGTTTTAGATAATGAAGAACAAGGAGAACATCGTATAAGTAGGGCTCAGGAGGCAAGCATGTCTTTGAAGAACGCACATGCATACAAGAAGATTGTCAAGATGTTCTAGATATTTTGAGCAAGAATATAGTGATTATGACCGAGATGAACAACAAGGGAAAAGAGACTGTGATTTGTCGACATGATCTAGAGTTGTTTTCAAGGAGCTGTGGAGGTTTTTATTCACAAGCAGAGGCATTTATTAGGAACATCCCGGTCTTCTAAAGAAGCTGTGATTCTCACAATCCTATGGATATATACATGGAATCGTATGTTTCATATTTAGAGGATTTCCAAGAGCATACCACCATCCTTTTCCTTATACATCGAGGGAAAACATTGTGTAGAAATCTGCCATTCCACACCTATAGGAGACAAAGAGAAAAGTTTTCCCATGTTTCATGTTTATGATGATTATGGTTAAGGATCCTTGGGAGAGTCACGAAGAAGAAGAGGGAGAACCAAAAGTGAAGTTCATATCCTTCCCAGATCCTGCAAATGAGCGGGGTGTGTGTGTAACCATCACCTAGGGATCAACAACCCACATTATCCTTTCAATCACCTATGCTTGCAACAGACATTCAACCATGTGTGAGAAGATGTAAGATATAGTAAAAGTTTCTATCCCCAAAATTGTAGAATTCCATTGATCTATGAGCTATAGCTGAACATGGAGTTTCATTTACTTCATGTCTTGGAGCTGTCCAACTTTATCCTATCCTCATCATTAGGAGGAAAGCTTAGAATGTAACAGTTCTGTTGTCGTGGTTGCATTATCTGTTATCAATTATTGACAGAGTAAATGGTCTTCTAGTTAGGTTAATTTGAATGGCTATGGTGGAAGTTTGATTTCACCTACCACTTTGTAAAAATCACTCAGTCTAATAATGTACATAAATAACCTCCTCTTGGAGCCCATGAAATTTTCTTTCATTAAATTTATGATAGTGTGTTTGTTGGCCTTTAATCCTCGGCTAGAAATTTTTGAGCATGACTCCATAGCCCATGTATACACTAAAAATATTGAATATCTTAGAGCCTCACAGGAGGATTCTATCCCTCATGGAGCCTAATGTTAGCACATATGTCACATCTTCCTTTTCTAATTTCACCTCACTTCTCACACTGCCCTCCACTCATCTCCCCCTAGGAATATCACCGCTCCACCTTCTAATACTACCTCACTGCCACATGTTCCTTCCTTTCATGTCACCTTAATGTTTATCATCATTCATTCCTATTTCCATCGCCCTTTCCCTTCGGCCATTATAACCTTTCATAGCCCTCCACCTGCCATCATTCATCCATTTTCCCATGAGTTCACTAAGAACTTCTCTCCATCACCCCCTCTCGGGTGATACACTATCACCTCTACCACCCGTAGCAAGACCCAGATATTACATAAGAAGACTAGGAGGGCCTTAAGCCACCAGGATTGACTCAAAGAAGTTGTGGGCACTACTTGAAACATTCATAAGTGTCGCCTCGGCTTGGATCCCATGAAGGTATATTGAACATGCGGGATGCACATTTTGAAACCTCGTTTCCCCACATAAATGGAAAACATGCAGAGAGCGGTCGTAAAGGCAGACTGTTAATTATGGATAGATTTTCCTATAAAGCACATATCTGTGCCTGGCTCGCATCTGACACGAGGAGGCCTGCACAGTTTGGTCAGTAGTAGTTCCTAGCCTGAGTCTCGAATGTAGGGTCTCATCATTCCCGGTTGCAACATTTTTAGTATATATAGGCGGTTTTGATATTTCCTATTAGGGTCAAATGGTTGAGCTAATCTGCTATTGTAATATTTTGATGAATAACATTGGTTCTTTGAATATGTAACTTGATTTGAGACCTCTTTATTAATCTAAGTCATCTTTATTACCCCATATTTATTTCCTCTAAGACTAAGAGAGTTCATGAATGACTGGTTCACATGAATTGTTGTAACTGCATTATGATGAATGTCTGATTATAGTGTTGTTATGATTTCTTTCATTTTCTTTGAAATTTGAATCCAAGAGAACATTGTGTTTAAGTTTTTCTTCCTCCTTAGGGCTCAGATGGAAGACCCAATGTCCATGACAGACCTCTACACTCTCCTCACCAAAGTCTTCCCTCTCTATTCACCCTTACTCCAACTTATTGATTAACTTGATTCCGCACTTCAATTGCTTATACATGCTAGTCCATATTTCTGAGTTAGAACGCTATTATCATTGAGTCTTCTCTCCATTTGACCACCTAAACTCATTTACATTTACTATATAAACTCTGATGGGTATTGGGTTTACCTTCTATGCAATCTGAGGGTGACTTAGTGCTAACATTGCACATAACATTAGGTATGATTTCTTATTACTATTGTCTATAAAAGGAATTCTCTAATTCTTTGAAGGACTACTTCAAGCTCTCTGTGGTACTTACTTGTAAATGAAAATTCCTTACAGAAGTGATATGCCAATGTTCTCCAATCGTTCGTATGTCTTATATTTTCTTCATGCATGAACCGATATTTTGGGAATGGACCTAGTGAGTGGGGAAATACTTGAACCTTGCTTAGAGGGTGATTTGCAATAACTTATACTATGTCACACATTGTTCAATATGTGTTTTAGGATTAGACTATCCATTGAATAGTTGCACAACTTTGAAATCCCATCCACATCTCTCCTCGAATTTCCAACTTCTCCTTATATTGAAATATATATTTGATATCTTTCTTCACATCTTCCCAATTTCTGAGTAAGGCTTTGGGATTGGCCCACCATATGGTAGGGGTGTCCTAGAGGGATAAAACCGGTACGGAGATCCTTTGATCCTCCACTACCTTTTATTTCGTGTTGAGCATTAAATTGCCAATTCTTGACGCATTTCATCATATAATGGGTGTTCTCTAACTTCAGTCCCAACCCATCTAGTCATTTTGATAGTTGTGCATCTTCTTGAGAATCTCTCATATGAGCCTTGCAATTTGTTGCCACCTGTCAAATGCCAGTTCTGAATATTCATATGTTGATTGTATACTCCAACTTATTGATCCATCAACAACAGAATTTATGTAATCTTCTCTTGTTCCCACTGTTAAAGTGTACAATTGATCCAAGTCTCTCCTCCATATTGTTATCCATTGGCTCTGTATATCTAGGGCCTACACATGTCATATGTCTTCTACTAATAAGTGCATAGTTGTCATAAGCCCCATCAATACCATTTAGGGAAGGATAAGGGTCCTTATCCCCCATAATATCAATCACCCAAAAATCAACTACCTTACCCCTGCAACATCTATTTCCACATTCTCCAGCCTTCCTATTGGGAAAAATACACATTGGTTAATATCCTAACCTAATTAAATATGTCAACCGTGGTTTTCCTAAGGCTTCCCAAGTATTCTTAGGTAGTATGTTAACATCGTATCCTAGATCTAACATAACATACATAATTTTAAATTCCTCTAGATGGGATACTAGTCTAAACTCTTTATGAGTTTGTATTTTCCTTCTTTGCACTCTCTAAGTACTCTTCTCGGGAAGATTAGTTCTTATTCTTTCTTCTATGGGTTATTCATTTCCTAGAACTAGGTATAACACATTGTAAAACTTTTTGGTTAATTTTTCATTCCCAAGAATATAAAAAATAACTGAAACCAAAGGTTAACTCCTTTTTGTGGTTTCTAAGGTTGTCTCATCGGGACTAAAAGCATTTCAAGTGCAGGGGGTGAAACAGGGACTTGATCAATCTTAGGGTAAACAATAGGAGGTGGGGTTTCTACATATCTAGGGCTAGGATATTTGAAATAATTTCTATGGAATTTTTAAAGAACAACCCATCTCTCAGAGGATCACATGTCTTCCTTAGGTGCCCTTTTCCTGATCTCGGACATAAAATATCACATCAACTCCAGCCTTTGTACCCTCAAGTGACTATATTAAGGTTGGGAATTTTCCCTTTAATAACTCTCTTTATCTATGAATTGATGAGGTTAGTTCCTCACGACACCGATCTTCCCATTTTTCAATTATTTATGGGAAGTCTTCAGCCTGCAAACCCATAGGTTCTGCGTTAAGCAGGACCATGGCCGCCTGGGATGAGGATAGTCTCTAGCCATATGGACTTGCTCATCACAATTGTAACACATGCTTGGTCCTTTTCCTCTGGTTATTCCTCTTCTGAAGTCTCTTCTGGCTCCAACTCCTCGACCTCTTCCTAGTACCTGATGGGTTTCATTTCCCATGAATGTTTTTCAACCCAAATGCTAGCATCCAACACTCTACACCTGACACAGTATGTGTGGTAGATGTGAAACCTCAAAGGTACCATCGTTGAATATTTTTGAATAATGGGGCACTGTCTTGGTCCATGTCTGTGGATTCGACAGATCTCATAATATTTTGCTATTGGTGCTGCTTGGCCTCCCGGAAAAGCATGATATGGGGTGGGGTTATGGATATTGATATTAGATCTCTGTTCGAGAACTCTGTTGATTTCGAGGTTCCGCCTATTTGTGGGATACAAATATTTTGATATTCTTTCTTGGATTGTCTAGATACTGACGATGGTACCGAAATGAAATGCTAATTCTAAATCTTTCCGTAAGCATTGATATTTTCCCTGTAGTTGCACCAAATTTGCATATACTAGGGGTTTGGCTACCTTATGCTCCTCGATATCCCGCCATGGATTTAATCTTTCATTGATTATTCCAAGGCATCTATCAAAGTGGATATACATTGTTGTGTTAACGGAATCCATGTTAGAGGTATAAATCCATGAATATACCATTCTCTTTGTTGTTACTCATGGATTGGATGTGCTAACGTCCCTATAGCACATTTAAAATTTTGGTTGTATTCCCAAGATGATTCACCTTCCCTTTGTTGAATCTCATGCAACTCAAACAAAGCTTGCTGTTTTGACTAAGGTAGCTTAAACTGCCATGAAACTTGTTCATACCTGGTCAAGTAGAACACTTGACCTTGCATTCGGGCACCTTTGGTAGCCAATCCGCATTTTTCCACTATCTTATAAGATGCCCACACCAATGATTTGCAAACTTCAATTTTTGTTGCAATTTTCTTTCAAATAACCACACTTTTATTTTTATGAATACTTAAAATATTTGTTTTGTTTTGTTTTCACTAATTATAAGCTTGAAAACTTAGTCTTTCGACGTCGCATTGAAATCATTATTTGAACTGCCATTATCCTTCTTGTCAATATGCCCATTACACTTACATTTCACTTGTATCGTTATGCAGCTGTCAAAACTTTTGAACTATACTCACTGGACATTCGTATTGATTGTGTGACTTGGTTTCATCAAGTTTGTAATGCATCGGCATTTGGATTTGCATTTTATTTGACCTACTTCTTGGACCATTGGTTTCATGAAAATACATAGGTGTTATGTTTAAATCTTTCATATATATCTTTAATATAATGCCTCCGCTCTGTTTTCATGACTATTGGTATGTTGATTACATGAAGACCCATTGGCTTATTGTACAACATTTGGTATTGGTTTCAAATTGTATGTGATGGTTTAAAACCATGGCACAAACGCTGTTTGCTCGTGTTGGTTTATACACTTACTATTTGTTTCATTGGTCGGCCAAGGACATGATTGTTGAACCATGCTATAATGGGTAGAACAGCTACAAGTCGACGTTTGTACTTTGGAAATTACTATTTTGCATGGCAAAAGATAAGCTCCACCACCCTACTCCATGATATTTATGCCTATCCCTTATCCCATTTTATTCGATAACCCTTCATGAATTTTTGCTCCTCTGCAGGCATGACCTGCACTGGCTCGTTTCATTTGTGTTATTCCATGGCACCGTGGTGCTAATTGAATCAACGGTACCAAGCTTCTTTAATGTTATTTGACAATGCCCTGAAAGACTTGGAGGATAACGGTTGACTTACCTTCGTGGAAAGATTTGAGGGTTTTAACTTATTTTTGGGAACAATAGTTCATGGACTTTGATGGCTATAGAGCTAAGGTGGGTGACATACAATTGGAAATCGATGAGAAGTTTATTAGTCTCATGGTTACCTCGCCATGTGCTACGCTGGTTCAAAAAATTGAAAGTGGAAGAGGTTCCATGGCCACTATTGTTCGTATCACAAAAGGTCGTCACCCCTTGTATGAGGTAGCGTCTATATCCTTTTCTTAAACCACTATTGGCATGACCTTTCATAATAAATAGTTCGCGGACCTCGTGAAGGCTCTATAGACCTCGTGTTTCTACCACCCCGCGGTTTGTTAATGAATTTTATGGTTACCCGCTGAATATGCCTTTTTACTTTTAGCGTAGCCTATATAAAATGTTTAAAAGGTTTAAAAGGGAGAAGGTCGATAATAGCCTGTTCCACCATGGACTAACTAAAATTATCATTGTTACTTCCAGCTTACACGGATAGTCGAGAGATTTCTATCACCAAAATGGTTTTGATGATGCACTCGGGTCTGCTGACAAGCCTGTGGTAATGAAACCAAGGTCGGGCCACCCGTTCTCTCCCATGTCCTACTGCCTTCTCCCAAAACCGGCCTAATTCTCGATGTTGACTTAATTGGGATGTTGTGACTCAGATGTTCAGAATGGTTAAAAAACCCATAAGAAAAAGGCCAAGGCAAACCCCACTGCTGATGCCAGGTAA
This sequence comes from Picea sitchensis, assembly GCA_010110895.2. Classification (NCBI taxonomy): domain Eukaryota; kingdom Viridiplantae; phylum Streptophyta; class Pinopsida; order Pinales; family Pinaceae; genus Picea; species Picea sitchensis. Next base: position 48,724 of record SNQJ01S0046380.1, read on the forward strand.
AAAGAACGCTTGGCTAATTTCGAGAATGGATAGGACCAAACCTAAACCCTCGATTGAATAGAAGCCCATAATCCTTAGTGAATACTCAGACTCTGACATAGAACGCCTCCTAGCTAGTGAGTAACCCCTAATGATAGGGTTTATGCCTGAATCCACCTTTAAGATTTTTGTGACCTAATCTTCCCCTGTCGTTGAATAATACTACAATTCCTAGACAAACCACTTAACGAAACCCTTGGTAATATAATCAAACCCTCACCTACACTTTAGAAGCCCACATAGTCATCCTGTGACCAATGGATTTGTGGTTGAACGATACTCATATCTAATGCTCCTCCAACTTCAAAAATCTGCTAATCACTGAAAGCTGTTGGTGGCATTGACCACCCAAAGAGACAAACTCCAAGCAACCAATAAGAAGCGTATTATCAACCGGCTCCATCATTTTCAAGAATGTTGAATCGGCTAATGCCGCTACCACTCCAAAATTGTCGCGGGATCGCTTCATTTTCTCACATACATGTATGGATTTTGATATCGCTTTAGTTTTGTGAATGACCAAGATTAATATAGTGATTGGAATTTGGTCTTTGAATAGCTTTGTTTATATTTCAAAATGGCTCTATCATAATGTTGTTCATCTCCAGATGATTTTCGCCATAAAAATAAATGGAATTTTGTTTTAGTTACATGAGTTGATCATTCCTAGTTTATCCATTGATAGATTTTTATTGGATTTAAATGTTCTTCGTTTGGATTTGATTTGTTCATTGTCTGATTGAGTTAACGAAAATGATGGTTTGCTTTCAATTGAATTCGTTTTGATCTACTCTGAACAGAAAGTTTTTCATGCTCAATTTAGAATACTATCATGTTTGGATTTGATTTCATGGTTCATATAAGCCAGATTGGAAAATGATTTCAATGTTTTTGGTTGTTACGATCTTGTAAAATATTGTGTCATGTAATCTTCTAAGAACAGAAATACAACTCTATTCGGTTTCAATTTGAAAAGAACTACTCTGTATGAACAATGCTCATTTAAGCTCTATGGTAAATGCTCAATCAGAACATTTTGGTTCATAATAACCATGTTAAAACCTTAACTGTCTGATCTGCCTATTCTGATTGGATTTTCCCATATCTTGAGTTGGCAAGATTGTTTTATGAGTTGATCTCGGATCATAATTGTTGCTCTATTTGATTTTAAATTTACAAAATGAAATGGTCGACCTAGGTTATCTCTAACAAAATCGGTTATAATTGCTTGAATGGAATCCATTTTTAATCAAAGTCAATCGACCTTTGTTTCACCCAATTTGCAATAACTAATGATCGGATAATTCTTACCAATTTTGTTTTCACCAATTAATTGATCCCTGCTATAAATTCTTTCATTTGAATTGGATTTTCACAAATATCTTGAGTTGATCCACTCAAGTGGTACGAATTGTTTGCCATGTCATTACACTTATAACGATTTGAAAATGATCTTGTTGATCTCGGATCAGATCTCGGTTGATAAGGCATCATAACAATTGCCTACGATTTGTTCTTTTCTTTTTTTGATTATATCAGTTTCAAATCAATATCAAATGATTTCACAACTGTTGATTATGATTTTGTTCGTTCGATTTTGGTGGTAACAAAAAAAAAATAGAGTACATGCCAGATCTCTAAGGATCATTTGATTGATCTGATCCTGCTGATTTCGAATGGTATAAATCCATTTCAATTTCAATGATCTGTTTTCAAATAGCTATTGGATGTTAATTGAATTTAATTCTTTAAAAAGATTTTCAATCGATTTTTAATGTTGATTCTGTGTCTTAGACCACCTACGGGACTCGCAAGATTCTGTAGATGGTCTATAGAATTAGATTTTATCATTTTATTAATAAAGGATCCTTCTAACTTGGTCCATTTTTACCCTTTCAGGTACATCCTAATTGCATTGGACATATTGGACAATCTAGGGGATATTTGTGTATTTTAGTTTTATCAGAGGGTTCCTAGTTTAGTTAAACTTGGGATATCTCCAAGATTTTATGTAAACAGTTTATAACTTCCAATGTGGGAGGCTTTCACCGGTGGAAAACCTAGTAAATACTTATTATTTTGTAATAAGGATCATCCTCACTTGTGGAGAACCAAAGTTATGGATTCCTAATACAAACTGAGACAGTAGTTGATGTTCTTCTACAGCTTCCGCTTTCATAATATCAATCTTTAGTTTCAAGTTTATGTAATGCTTACCATGTCATTAGCAATTGATTATAGACTACTTTTGCTATCATAGTCTTTTGCAGAATGATGTGATTTAATTAATATGATCCATGTCTTATTTCTTTCAACATTTAAAAACATAGCAATTACTTTATTCAGTTAATGAATGACAGATTTCTCTTCTTCATCAATTGAATTATTTTGTATAAGTCTTGCATACAGGTTTATCTAACTGTGGAGATTTATAAATCATATGATTGTTGTGATTTTTATGTCTTGTTTGTCCTGTAATCACACTTGAAGAGCACTGTAGCTATCGTTTACGAGAAGCTCCTAGATAATTCGGTGCGGGTTTCCTCCCTCCGATCAGCTAAAACAATCATCATACACAGGACAAATCTGGAGCATGTCTCCAGGTCAGTTTGTGATTTATTTTCGTTAGTTTGTATTAGTAGTTTAGTATATATATGTTTAGTTATATTTGTAGTTTAGATTAGTGATTTAGTTTAGTTAGTTTTTTGTTTTATTTCTGTTCATAAAATTATAAAATCAACAAAAATATCTTTTTCTGTATTAGGGCAGAATATAAATGATTTTTTCAGGTTTTATTTAAATATGTAAATTGTAGATATTGTACATTTTGTGAATAAGTTATATTTCAGTTAGTAGTTAGATAGTTAATTAGTTAGAGTTAGTATAGTAGTAGTTAGTAGATTGTATTTATAGAATAGTTAGATTAGTTTAGTTTGTTTTAATAATTAGTTTTAGTTTAGTTTGTTTAATAGTTAGTTTTAGTTAGATTAGTTTATTAGTTTGTTTTATTTGTTTTTAGTTAGATTAGTTATTGTAGATTGGTTTTCTTTTTTGTTTTCTTAGGACCTTAGATCGGCTAACGGAGCCGCTAAACCCGTCAGGGTGGTTCATCCCAAACGACTTGGGTTATTAGACAACCCCGGACCAGTTCCACTCTTCCAGTTGACGGACGGTCGATTTCGCCCGTCAACACACTCCTGGCTCAATAACCTTCATGTACGATTTGAGATCACAACCTCTCAAGGTATTATGAAACTCAACCAACTTATTTGCACCCGGAGTCCCTCTAGACCTCTAGGTTGCTTCACACATGAACCAATGTTGCTCAACATCTTCGTCTCCCTTACCCCATAATTTTGGATCCCAATATCCACCATGTACTCACACTTCCCGATTGTGAGTGGATAACTAATTGTACTGGAACAAAATTAACAATATAAGAAAGTTGTATTGAATTTACCACTTGTATAGAAGACACTTGGGGTATGGGTGATTCGGTGTTGGTTCCATTGGCTTCAGGGTGGGTTTCTTTGATCTGGGGGGTCTTGTTATCTTCTTCTAGAGTGGTCTCTTCAGTCAGATTCTCGATCTTTCTTGTCATCAAGGTTGAATCTTCTCTTTCCTCTTAAATATCCATGTCGGATTCCTTCTCTCTTACTTCTACACCTTCTCCTTCTTATCCACCCTCCCAAGGACTTCTTTCTCATTGGACTTCTCTCTCACTTAGTCTTTGATTGGCTAGTCTTTCCTATCTTCTCATTTTCCACAACTCTTCCATCTGTCTTTCCTCTATTTCTCCTGGTCCGACTTATTTTCGAAAGTTCTCGAACTGTTTTGTTAGTTTCTTTATCTTACCGTGCCACCACTTTTCAGCTATGGCGACCCTTTTCAAGGATCGCTCATCTCGAGTCCATTTCTTATTGTTTCCCTCGTTTGTCAAAGAACCCTCTCCCCTCTCTCAGGCCATGACTCCACCCCGAACTCTCCCTACCCCAAGTGAGGGTGTTTATTCTACCATCTCAGTCGGGGACATAGTCAACATCCCCTCTTCCATCAAGAAAACCTTAATCCACAGGGGAGTTTCTCTCAATAGTATTCCCCTTGTTTCTTTCTTGAAATCCACTTCTGCTCGTGAAAAATATTGGTGGTTCTTAGCTGTAAACGTAATAATGTATCCTTCTAATGTGGTATTGACCCAGAAATAAATCCCTCGTGTGACTGGACAATCCAGTTGATGAAGTGCTACAATATTTTATGTATCCCAAGTACAGGTCTTCTTGACTCGTTCTTAGAAATATAGAACTTCTTGGAGCCTATCTATCCAGTGGAAAATTTCTTCTGGGAGCTTAACCCAAAATATCTAGTATTGGTCGCTCAATCTTTCTGAGTAAAAGACTACCTCCCGAGTATATTTCCTAGATTTTCTTCTCATCTCCACTTCTTTCCATATTAAGGTGTCACAATTTCTCTCCCACCATTGGTGAATATTATATCTATGAATTTGTGGAAGCATCCTCCCTACAACTTCACTTTTAACACAGTTCCCGAAAATGGAACCATTTTGTTGGCACAGAATTGATCAGACTAGGGTCCTTCTCAGGTTACCAACAAAAGGTACCATGTAGTCTAGAGCGTTGGTATTTTCATCTCCTATGAATATAATAAGTATCACCCAAAGAGAAACCAAGACATAAGGATAGGTAAGGGAAAGAAAAATACTTAGGTGGATTCACATAACCTTCAAGATTCATCCCGATCTTGCGCAAGAAAAACTAGCTACAGAACAAATCTGAGCTCATAAACACCAAAACTGAATCTACTTAGGTTGCAGAAAGCATTCATACATAGAAACATCATATGGAACTTATGAGAATAAAGAAGTGTTGTAAGGATACAATTCATAATCATAAACACAAAATGATGCAACATATTTCAAAAATTTGGATCCTTCTTTATATATTATCTTCAGATATTATCATATACAACCTCAGAGATACAAAGTAATGCTTTGTTACAGACTCCTAGCTCTGGACCCATGTCATAGAGCTCTATTTACCCAAAAAATGTATACAAAGTACAGTTTCATAACTCAAACCCACATGCTTTCTTGTTATGTTGCAACTGCTTTTGCCTTGCCAGGAAACAGAACCTTGTGTAGGGTACTATTCCTGCACAGGGGGAAAGTACAAGAGTTTTCTCCTCTAAGGGGATTTGGAATCCTTGACAGGGATCAGTTCCCTCGAGAGGGATGTCGGTCTGGAGCAATCCCTTCCATGGTCAACGGAACCCCAGGCACGGTTCAATACCTATGCCCATCGGATCAGCTAGGGGCAGCCCCTTCCAAAATCCTTGGAACACAATGTAGGGAGAAATCCCCACCCAAGCCATGTCGTCCAATTACAGGATTCATCCAATGATATCCCAAAAAAAATAGTTTCCATACGCTAGTCAAGGCCATGGTTTCTACCAGAACCCTAGCCAATGATCCAAATTTTCTTAGCAACCTAGTGCCAGACAAACTCCAAACCCATTTTTTGTGTAAATAGTACTCAACCTAAACTATCGTTTCTGGAAATGCTACATCTACCAGACGTTTCAAGGTTACTCAACGACCCAATTTTTCATGATCTGTGTTTTCCCCCCATGCCAACTAAGTTTCTCTTGGATATTCCAAAAATCGAAGGCAAGCTTGGTGAATACCCAAGTGATCATGTGACAACCTTTCACTTATGGTGCTCGTCAACCCACTAAGAGATGACTATGTCCAGTTGCGCCTTTTTCAACACACTCTTATCAGGGGTGTCATGAAATGGTATATTAAGCTCTACCGCTCTATGTATTCTTACTTTAATGACATGGAAATGGTCTTCCTAAACCATTTCTAGTTACCCATGAGATACGATGTCTGCACTGAATTGTTGGCCAACCTTGAGCAGAGTAAGGCCGACCATATCTCTGATCACATCCGAGAATGGAAGTGTCAAAATATCTTGATTAAGGTCTAGGTCCCACTAGCTTTCTTGCTGGAGTCATTTATGAATTCTTTGGTACTCGTTGTATGCAAATATGTAGCAACTTCTGGAGTGTTTTCAGAGGAGGAGACGATAATGAGAGTGCAACATCTTGAACTGATTTACTCTCAGTCTGGCATGCTCTATGAGATTTTTCTAGATGTGCCACGGTCTATCCTCGAGAAGGCCAAACAAAAGTCTAGACCCCATGTCAATGATAGTGTGGGCTCAGCACAAGGAAATTTCACTGATCTGTTGTTAAATTAATTGTTGTAATTATCGATACAACAGACTACGACCAGCCAGACCTCCGATTTGGTTGTTCCCCCTACCCAAACGTCATACATACACAATGTGCAGTTGACGAACCCAAAGGCCAACCAACAACCTGAAGGAAAGAAGAAACAACGGAACAAGAAGGGTAAAGGGGAAAAAAAGGCTAATAATAATGTTGGCAGATGAAAAATAGAGAAGAGAAAGTCGAAGTATCTGTGTAACCTTATAGCGGAGGACCACCCGACTCCCCTGTGCCCTCAACTTGCAGAAGATTAGAAGCTATTGGCGCAACAACAACATGTTCTGTTTACGAACCCATTTCCACATGGGAAAAACATGGTTGTAGCTTTAGCATCCTCGAGCGCATAAGGGGGCAGTCAAGGACCCCCTACGTCTACTCGTAATAACCCGACCGTGAATGTTTACATGTTGAAAGGCGACACTCATATAGTGACTAGGGCTCGAGATTACGAAATGTAGGAATCTGCCGAAAAGGGCAAAGAATCCACAAACCCACTAGTTCCTCTCTAGATTTAGAATACGATGGGTGAAACAATGACACACATCCCCAAATGTGCGTTCAAGAAATCTTATCATAATCTGAATGCGGGGGCTACCCGAAACTACTCCGTTGTGGAAGATTTTGCACAAACCCCTTGCGCGATGTCTACTTTGGAAGTCCTCCAAAGCTGCTCTTCACAGAAAAAAGTTTTGTTATCCGCCTTGGGATCTGCAAAGACTTGTAACCTGGGAGTGATCGTTCTCAATCCAACTCACTTGAAACCTTGTCTTCCTTACCATGTTTCATTTCATATAGTAGTGGCTTACACCACAAAATATTTTATTCGAAATATATTCTATACAGTGGTTGAAAAGGGTGCCTCGACTTGCATGATGTTGTTGGCGTGTTGGAAGGCCATTGGCCAACCCTGTTTGTCTCTGTCGCCTACATTTCTAACTTTTTTTGAAGGTCGGTCGTTCAAACCACATGGAATCATTCCTTCTTTCCCCATGCAATTAGGAGGAAAGACCATGTGTGTTGAAGTTGAAGTGGTCAATGCGCCTCTCGACTACAACCTTTTTTTAGGAAGGAGTTGGACCTATTCAATGCATGCAGTGGTTTCTATAGTTTTTTAGATCTTGTTGTTTCCACACGAGGGTCAGATTGTGACCATTGACTAGTTTTGTTTCTCCCATTATGACCCTTCATCGAGGGCATCCATGGTCCCGATGATTGAAAATCCTCATCCTGGCATAGTCAACTTAGGCGTTGGTTTGTGTCCATCATTGATGGGCACTTTCGATTGCCCACCACCTTCTAAATATGTCAAGCTTATATCGATTGACCCTGACCAACCTAGGGATGAAATTTTTCAAATTTAATCATTTCAAATGACTTTCTTTCACGATCTGTTGACTCTTCCATCCCCATCGGCTTCCATGGAGAGGATGGGGAATTCTGGCATGGGCATGCCCTTGTCTATGGCTAAATTTGTGTATAACATTGTCTAGTAAGATTCAACCAACCCTGATCTGACTCCCGCATAGGTTTAGATCCACTTCTCGAGCCTATTTGGTATCAAGGTTCTCTTTCCACTACAAATCCTTTAGACTTGGTATTTCCCTCATACGAGGTGATTATTTAGGCATTGACTGGTTCAGAAAGACCCTGGGATGATATCCATCATGGATCTTACCTCCTCCTGGAGTTAAGGAGAATAGAGGCAGGTGAATTTGTTTTGACTGTGAATCGAGATAGTTCTTGTCATATTAATCCTCTAGCTATGCACATAGTTTATGCCGAGGGAAATATGTCGGGTATCATTGAAACAATTCCCATAGATATCACTAGAACCCCTGGCGTCATGGAGAATGTTTTCGTAAGAGTGGACTGCTCCCCCAAAGAGATTCAAATTTATATAGAGTTATTTAAGGAATTTCACGACGTTTTTTTCTGGTCTTACGAGGAAATGTGAGGCATAGACCCAAGAATCATCGAACATGAAATAATGACTTATATTGAAGCCAAGTTGGTTTGACAGAAGCTTCGTCCCATGAATCCTCGGAAAGCGGTAGCAATTAAGGCTGAAGTAGAGAAATTGCTTAAAGTTAGTTTTATCTACCCTATGCGGTTGAAGGAATGGGTGTCAAAACCCATTCCGATTAACAACAAACAAGGTACGATTCAAGTGTGCATGGAATTTTGTGACTTGAATAAGGCCTATCCGAAAGATAATTTTCCCACCCCATTCATCGATCATATTGTCGATGAATGTGCAGGCGTATTTTCGTTCATGGATGGATTTTCGAGATATAACCATATTCAGATCAAACTCGAAGACCAACATAAAACAACTTTTATTTTTCCTTGGGGCACGTTCACATATCGTAAGATGCCTTTTCACCTGAAGAATGATGGAGCCACTTTTTAGTGGGCCATGTCGTTTTATTTCCACGATCGTAGACATATAGTCGATGCATATCTTGATGATTTATCATCACGCTCTCGCAAGAGATCTGATCATCCCACACACCTCCAACTAATCTTTGAATGATGTCGATACTATCCGATTCACTTGAATCCTAACAGGTGTATCTTTTGCGTGACGTCGGTTCGTCTCTTAGGTTTCATTATTTTGAAAATAGGGATCATGGTCAATCCTCTCAAGGTTGAGGCGATAGTTCAATTGCGTCCCCTGTGCACAATACCCCAACTTCAGAGCTTACAGGGGAAATAGGACTTTCTTCGGTGTTTTGTCAAGAGTTACGCCGTGATCACTAAAGGGTTTATGCGTATTTTGAAAAAGGGAGTCCCATTATGTTGGGATGAAGCCACTCAATTCTCTTTTGAAGCATTGAAATGAGCCCTGAGGTCTGCCCCTTTGCTCCAGCCTCCCGATTATAACAAATATTTCTTGTTGTACTTGGCCACTACAGAGTCCACCATCGTCATGGTCTTGGTTCAAAAGGATTATCTTCTCAAGAAGCATGTTATTTATTACCTGATCTGAGGCCTGGTTGGGCCGAAACTCAACTATTCCCATGTTGAAAATATTTCTTTGGCAGCAAAGCATGTTGTCCAATGGTTCCATCATTACATTCTGCTTTGCAAGACCACTGTCATTTTCGTTGTGAACCCTTTCCAATATGTGTTGACACGATGGGTCATTGGCGTAAATATCAATAGATGGATTGTAATCTTCCATGAATTTGACTTGGATTTTGTTTCCGCGAAATCCAAAAAGTCATTGGTCTTTGTCGAACTTATTTCAGAACTTTTGGTCGAGTCTAGTGATGTCACACCTGAAGAATCACCTATCAAAGGAGATATTTTTCTCATCAAATTTTTGGACCCCTGGTATGGAGATATACTAGTCTATCTCCAGACTTTGAAGTGCCCTACTTCTGCTTCCCGTGACGAGTGCCGACGAATTCTCCATCAAGCATGAATCTATATCATACTCAATGACACTTTGTATCATTGAGGTGTAGATTATGTTCTTCACCGGTGCCTTATACACAAGGAAGCATAACTCATTCTAAACAACTACTACACTAGATCATGTGGTGGTCATTTTTCTAGGTTGGAACCAACCAAAAATATTCTATGTGTCGGTTACTTCTAGCCCACGTTAATCAAGGATTGCATTGAGGTGGTCAAGAAGTGTCACTCATGTCAGATATTCTCTTGGAATATGTGGACACATCCTTCTCCCATGTTTCCTGTCATTGTTGTTGGTCCTTTCACCAAGTGGGGGATTGACTTTACTACATGTCACCTGGCTTCAGCCAGGGGGCATTGTTACATCATTGTAGCGGTAGAAAAATGGGTTGAGTTTATGCCAACGTTTAACAATCATGGAGAAACATTGACTCTTTTCATTTTTAACCAGATAGTAGCAAGGTTCGACATCCCGAAGGATATTGTCACTAACCATGGAAATCACTTCCAAAAACAAATGATGGAAATCAGAATAGTATCACTTTAACTCATAAATATGGACTAGCATGCACCAGTTGTTGAGGTATTTAATCAACTTCAGTCAGTAAGTTGGAGTAAGAGTCAGTAGGAGGAAGATTTAGTGAGAAAGGTGTAGAGGTCTGCTATGAACATTCAATTTTCTAGCAGCCTAAGGAGGAAATACCTAAACACAAGGTCCTCCTGGATTCAAATTTTAAGGAAGCTGAAAGAAATCATAACAGTATTATAATCAAACATTCATCATAATATAGTTACAATAATCTATGTGAATCAATCAAACTTGAACTCTCTCAGTGTTAGAGGCAAATAAGATGGAATAAGAAAGATGACTTAGATTAACCAAGCTATCTCATAAAACAAATACATAGACATAAAACCAGTGTTTCATTAAAACTTTACAATACGGGAGCCTAGCTCAACCACCGACCTTATCAAAATATTAAAATTGAGTATTTATACTCAAAATAGTTCATCACCACCAGGTGTGTAACTTGACCATTGCAATCAAAGCTTTGCATCTGCGACTTCACATTTCAGGACTTCACATTTCGGCACTTCGCATTTCGACACTTCGCATTTCAGGATTCCTCACTCCCCTTGATTTCAAACATCGCGATGCATGATCTTGCAAAATTCCCCTTTCATATCAACGGTTGAACTACATTCCATCTGATGGTTGAGGCTCCTCTTGATGGGCGTTTTCCTCTTGGCATCGCCTTCCACATGACCTAGGTTGTGATCATGGGCCCAACTCTCATGTGCATCGTAATTTCACATTTCACGATCTTGCGTCGTGCTTCATGCCCAAACCTCTCAGTCATGAAATCAAAATCTCTTGGATTAGGTGCCATGCATCCCTCTAAAATAGACGGCCCAAATCATTTCACAATTTCGCATTCTGCGAGTCCTCACGAATGTGCCCTTTAACTGCTCCATTTTGTGAGTCAGCGAAAAGATAATCTTGCGCCATGTTTTCCTTTGAAATAGACGACCCAGATCATTTCACGTTTCATGATTTTTCATTTCAAGAGTCCTCATGACTCTGCCCTTTGACTACTCCATTCTACGAGTCAGTGAAAAGATAATCTTGCACCACGTGTTCCTTCCAATATCAATGACTAAGATTGGCCTCACGATTTCGGAACTTTGTCTGATGCTATACTTCATGTAACTCCATGATCCCGATGGTCATTGATCTGATCTTCCTGATGGTCTCTACCATTGAAATTTGATCTTGTTCGCTCAATTTATTTGAGTCCATATCAAGCCACTCTAAGTGTTTCTCTTCTGCTTATAGCTACGGTTTATGTGAAGAATTACCTGGATGACTGACTGAGGGCTCGGGGAAACCAAATGATCATTGATAGAGGTAAATAAAGAAGCAATCGATCTTTAGGGAAAACAAGTCTATCAAATGGACGAAGGTAGACAGAAGAAAAAATACAAGCCAAGAGGAACAACTTACGATCGGGTCTGCAAAAGGAGGAGAGACAGGTAAAAATACATACTTAGGTAGAAACCACAACCTCCTAAGTCTTTGACAAGTTTATGTGATAAAATTTGGCTCCACAGGGGATGGCATGTTCCCTGTGAGTTGCCAAGAACACACAACTCCAGTCACCTTATGCATTAGGATATGGAGTCATGCTCAAAAAACATCCTGCTGAGGATTAAAGGCCGACAAGCAAAATATCCTAAAAATGAAAGCAAAATACATGGGTTCCAGGAGGAGCTTATTTATGTACATTCCTAGACTGATTGATTTTTACAAAGTACTAGGTGAAATCAAACTTCCACCATAACCATTCAAGTAACTTCCTAACTAGAAGATATTTTACTCTGTCAGTGATTGATAGAAGATGATGCAACCATGACAGCAGGATGATTACATCCTTCATATTTTCTCCAGATGGAAATGGTGGGATAAGACTTGGAGGCTTCAAATCATGGAGGAAAAGAAACTCCATGTTTTTCCCTACAAGCTCATAGAATGAGTGAGAAACCTTACTAGGTGGGTGGTAGAAAACATGCTCTGTCCCACAGTTGTTCACACATGGCTGAATGTCTCTTGCAAGTGCAGGTGACTGAACGGATGATGTAGGCTGACTAATCCTAGGTGATGGTTTCTCACTCATAGGCTCAGGGCAGGATATAAATTGCCCATTTGGCTCTCCTTCTTCTTTTTCATGGCTCTCCCAAGGGTCAGAGTCATAATCATCATAAACAAGACCCATGGGAAAGCTCTTCTATTGGTCTTCTGTAGGCTCAAGATGACTGATTTCCACACAATGTTTTCCTTCAATGTATAAAGGAAAAGGTTCTGTTGCATGCTCTTGGAAATCCTCCGTATACATCTCATAATCTGATTCAAAGCTATCATACACTGGTTGGTTGGTACCAGGTGATATCTTCGCATTTGGATCCTTCTTTTCCCCTTCATGGCTTTCCCAAGGATCAGATTCGCAATCATAATAAATAGGAACCATAGGAGAGCTTTGCTCTTTGACATCTTGGTTGGGATATCCAACACAAGTTGTTTGTTCTTGGCCAATATCTAAAATCACTTCTTCGTCATAAGTAGGGCTACCAAGAACATCTGTTTCAAGGACTGTGATATCCTTTGCATCTCCTTTATAAGAGAAGCAAACAAAATCTACCTTTGACTCTGAAAAACTAGGAAAAAACATAGAGGAACCTTCCTTAGCTTTTACTGCTAGCTTTTCATCTATCTCAGCTTCATAGTCAGGAAAAAACTCTTCTGCAGAATACACTTGATCTTAAACATTGGGATATTCAGAAGAGACATGTTGATCTTCATGAACACTTAAAACAAAAGAGACGTATGATATGATGCTAGACATTTCTATATTATTTATGTCATAATGAATATAATTCAATAACTCATGCTCTTCATGGAAAAGGATTTCTTCCATAATAACAACTTCATCATAAATATGGTATTTGTGATAAGCATAATCTTTATAAAGAAAATAAAAATCATCACAACAGCTTTCATAAAGATACTCAGCTGAAAAATAATTTTTACAAAACGAATTGAAATCTACATGAAAACCTGTCAGAGAGATGATGCTTGCAATAGGAAGAGATCGACACCAATCATGAGCAATCCCCTGTAATGAATAATTCAAAATCTTAATTTGAACATCTTTATGCATGATATGAAGTCGATGAATAAAAGCATGAAAGTTCAACAAATGTTCATCTGGTACTTCCCACTCTTCTCCTTGAAATTTAGGAAGGCTAATTTCCCATTCATCTCTACTAGGTAGTGGGTTAGGGAAACCAACTAGTTTTGAAAAATCACAGAAAGAAAACCTCTGAGATAAGATCTTTTCCATTTCAAACTAGTGGATTCGCCATTGGCTTATTTAATCATGGATTATCTAGGTGAATTATGCGTATCCTGAAAGTGTTTGTTCTTTGTTCACCATCAAAGAGCAGATCTGGTCATAATCGTTCTCCCAGAGAGATTTTCAATCCTGGACAGCAGAAAAAAACCTTCTGAGAAATCTTTCCTGCTCTTAAATAATCCTCTCTGGGTCAGTTGAAATAGTGGATTCATAACAGTGGAGTCCCTAGGTGCACAATTTCAATCTTCAATGGTTCTGATATCTGATGCACCTTCAGAATCATAAGCTTCTTTGTCATTCTATCCCAGGGAAATGTCTTCAATTCGTTCCCCGACAACGGCGCCAGAAATGTTATCACTAGAAGTCACCTCTAGATCGCGACAAAGGTAAGCCTAGTACCCATCAGTTTTGATGTCACAATGGATAATTTAAGGGTGGTCAAATGGATGTAAACTCATAATAGTATCACTTTAACTTAGAAATCTGGACTGGCATTCACCAGTCGTTGAGGTCTTGAATCAACTTCAGTCAGTAAGTTGGAGTAAGAGTGAGTAGGAGGAATATTTAGTGAGAAAGGTGTAGAGGTCTTCTATGAACATCTGATTTTCCAGTAGCCTAAGGAGGAAAAACTTAAACACAAGGTCCTCTTGGATTCAAATTTTAAGGAATCTGAAAGAAATCATAAGATTACTATAATCAAACATTCATCATAATACAATTACAAAAATCCATGTGAATCACTCAAACATGAACTCTCTCAACATTAAAGGAAAATAATATGGAATAAGAAAGTTGACTTAGATTAACCACGTTGTCTCACAAAACAGATACATATCCACAGAACCAGTGTTTCATTAAAAATTTACAATACGAGAGCCTAGCTCAACCACCAACCTTATCAAAATATCAAAACTGAGTATTTATACTCAAAACAGTTTTCCACCACCAGGTGTGTGACATGGCCACTGCAATCAAAGCTTTGCATCTGCATTCCTTCTACCAGGTTGCACTTTCATTCTTCTGTCAGACGAGATCTCAGACCAATATGGGCTTTCCAAGAGAATTCTTTAAGAGGGGAACTTTGGGCTGAGAGTCTACCTCCACAACCATATTTTCCATGCTTTCCATTTATGGGGTGAAATGAGGTTTCAACCACCTCCCCATTTCCATTATCTACTTTCATCGGGATCGATATGAAATCTGACACCCATGAATGTTCCAGGAGACGTTCATGACTCTTTCTAGTCAACCCCGATGCCTTGAGACCACACATATATTTCACTGTGACCAACTCGGGTTCTTCATCCTTTTGCGTATCTCCTTTCCATCGCCCCACGAGACCTCTGGCCATGACCTGGGGCTCCAATGTGAAATTTTGGGACTTCACATTTCGGGAGTCCTCACTCCCCTTGATTTCAAACATCACGATGCACGGTCTTGCAAAATTCCCCTTTCAGATCGACAATCAAATTGCATTCCTTATGATGGTTGAGGCTCCTCTCGATAGGTGCTTTCCTCTTGGCACTGCCTTCCACATGAACCCAGGCTATGATCGTGGGCCCAACTCTCAGGCGTGTTGCAATTTCATGTTTCACAATCAGGCACCACACAAACCTCTAAAATAGACGACCCAGATCATTTCGCAACTTCACATTTCATGAGTCCTCGCAAATGTTCCCTTTGAATTCTCCATTCTGCAAGTCAATGAAAATATAATATTGTGCCACGTGTTCCTTTGAAATAGGTGGCCCATATCATTTCACAATTTCACATTTCACAAGTCCTCATGACTCTACCCTTTGACTGCTCCATTCTGTGAGTTAGAAAAAATCTAATATTGCGCCACGTGTTCCTTCCAGGATTAATGACTAGGATTGGCCTCACGATATTAGAACTCTGTTTGATGCTATACTTCATGTAACTCCATGATATCGATCTCTCAATGGTCATGGATCTGATCTGCCTGATGGGTCTCCGAAGTTTAAAGCTAATATTGCTTGCTCGCTTGATTTGAGTCCATATCAGGCCACTCTAATTTTTGTGCTTGTGCTTACAGCTGCAGTTTATGTGAACAATTACCTAGATGCCTAACCAACGGCTCGTGAAAACAAAATGATCATTGACAGAGGTAAAGAAAGAAGCGATCGATCTTTAGGGAAAATAGGTCGATCAAACAGACGAAGGAAGACAGAAGAAAAACTACAAGATGGGAGGAACAACTTATGATAGGGTCTGCAAAAGGAGGAGAGATAGGACAAAATACAGACTTAGGTAGAAACTACAACCTCCTAAGGCTTTGAAAAGTTTATGTGATAACAACCTTACTACCCACAAGCGAATGGTCAGGTTGAAGCTGTGAATAAGTCTCTCAAAACTATTCTTCAACGGACGATCAATTCTGCCAAGTCAAATCGGCATTTAATGTTGTACTCAGCGTTGTGGGCCTACCGAACATCTATAAATACTGCAACCAATTTCTCACCTTTTAAAAACGTATATGGGCTGGAAGTAGTCTTTCCTATTGAGTGTCAGATCTCATCTTTAAAGTTGGTAGTGGAATTACTGCCAGATAGTTCACCGCTTGAGCAACACCTATTATATCTCGAGCCACTCGATGAGCAACATCATGATGAAAACTTGGCCAATGAGGCTCATCAGCAATGAGTCATGTGTCAGTATGATCAGTCTGTTCATCCTCAAATTTTATCTGAATGTGATCTTGTCCTACTCTATGATCAAGACAAAGATCCTATGGGGGAAGGAAAGTTTAAACCCATGTGGTTCAGACCATTCATTGTGAAAGAGGTATTAAAGAAGGGCTCTTACCATCTGTTTGACTTTGAAGGAAATGCCTTGGTGGAGCCTAGAAATTGACTCTACCACAAGAAGTATTACTCTTAGGTTGGTTTCCTGGGTGAATTCTTGTACATATGTATAGTTATTATACATTTTTTTGTCTTTTTGTTTTATTGACGTGTAGTTATTTATGTCTTATTTTTCACTGTGGCAAATGTCAAGTGAATCAGAGGTGTTCTTTGGGTTCACGGATGACACTAGTTGACACACTCGGAGGCTTCCTTCCGCAGCTTGGGTAATTTTCACACCTAGAGGCCAGTTTCTATCCTCTGAAGGTATTTGTCTAGGTGACACTACAAACAATGTCGTCGAGTACAATGTAGTGATAGAATTGCTTAGTGACGCCTTGTCGCAGGGCATTTCACACCTCCAGGTCTATTTAGATGCTCAACTAGTTGTGTCCCAGTTAAATGGATTTTACCTCATTTATGATCCTACTTTACACCGACGTTTCCTTATGGGACATCTTTTAGAATGTTACATTGATTACATTACGTATATCCATGTTCCTAGGATATTTAATCATATGACAGATACTCTAGCTAATCAAGTATTAGATTGGCATGTTGCACACACATACACATGTACATACATTTGTAAAAAAATGTGATTCATAATATGAATAAGATGTAAATATATATAAAAAAAAAATTGTCATGAGTACATAGGTGGGTGTGAATGCCTCAAAAATAAGGTTTGGTATACATCGTTGGTCTTATGCCCTAAAAAAATATACAATGGTGCCCTTGACACATAAAATTCTAGCCTATATAACCTCGAGGCATGTTGGCCCTGCCATAGTGAACGACGACATTGGCTAAATGCCGAAAGAGATGGAACCAAAGTCGTGGAACCCCCACTACATGAGGCTGCATAGAAGGCGATATATCCTCGATATCGGAAATAGGTACTATACGATTCAGTGCGATGAAGTTGTGCTCCACCTGCCTCAAAACTCTCTCAGCCTCCTCAACTGGAGGTCCTCCTACAGCTGTTGGTCTGCTGACTGTTGGTCGAGGACATCGCCGAGTCCTGGAAAAGTCGGTCAGGTGCACTGGTCCCACATCTATACATAACAGATACATGAAAGTCAATACTCTAATACAGACATAAAAATTATATATATAAAACAATTAAAAATTAAATAAAATTAAAAAAATATGTTACCTATCTCTCCTCTCTCCTCTCTGGGAGGCATGGGCATGTTTGAATCCTTGGAAAAGTTGATTCCAACATAGGGGTAGTCCTCTATCATTGTAATCTGTCATTCCCACCAGTCAAAAAATGTCTCATCGAAGGCCTCTATGGTCCTCCCTCTCCCTATCGTGGCATTAATGCCCCCACAGAGTCTCTCTACGACTCAAGATGGTCACTCTCGATGAAGAAGAATGAGCAAAGAATAGTGCCAAACCTTAATTTTTTGTTGTTGTGTAGCTGACACTCTATCATTTGTCTCTTCATGCATGTGAGCATGGTCATACTCCATTCAAATATTTTTTCCTCCTGGCACTGAATGGAACAATGCATGTGTGCCCAAGAATCTTGGTGAAGGGTCGCGGATCCAGTAATCCACCCAAAAAGTAACAAGATCACTCTTAGAGACAAACTCGTGATCTTGTGAATTGGCACCTAAGAACCTACCTTCTCAGTGTTAGCCTCACATTACATCTGAATATAGTCCTCAATGTTAGAAGGCCCAGGGGGGAAAGTTCGTAGATTGATTGGTTCCCCTCTCCTCAAGAAGCCAGTGAGGAGGTAGATGTATTTAGTTGTTGGAGTAAATGACTATCCCTCTATCATGAAGGCCTATGTATCCATATGTGAGTAGTCAACAAGGTCATTCATTATCCTGGGTTGTGCCCTCATAAACGGACATCGGAAGATATTCCATAGACCACATTGTTTCAATTGAGCAATGGAAACATGATCCTCTTCGACTAGTGCATAAATGTCCTCATGTTCTCTCTCCCTCCAATGGACATACATCTTGTTACATGGCAGATAAAATGGAGTTATCTCTTGCATTTTAATTTTTTTCCCAAGGTTTTAAGGGTGTACGTGGGTTGTTTTGGCCACAGTCACGTATGTACATG
This sequence comes from Picea sitchensis, assembly GCA_010110895.2. NCBI lineage: Eukaryota > Viridiplantae > Streptophyta > Pinopsida > Pinales > Pinaceae > Picea > Picea sitchensis. The sequence goes on from SNQJ01S0046380.1 coordinate 67,352, forward strand.
GGAAGATTTTTTTCTTCCTGAGTACATACGCGAGTTGTCCTTGGATAGCCCATGTACATGCAGGGTCTCTCTTTTTAGGAGAGTGTGCCCCCTTAATAACAAAAAGAAATTCCTAAATGAAGAATTCAAATGTAAGGGGGGTGCATTTGTACTTACTTCGTCCAAGCGGAAGTTCGTTTTGTCCACTAAAGCTCCCGGAATCAACTTCTTTAGAAAAGGGGGATTTTCTCCTTTTGGTCAATTTTCAAAATGCAATGGTGAAAATGAGGTGTCAACTTCTATTTATAGACTTTTTGGCCCTTTTTTCCATTGTTTTGACCCCCTTTGTCATTTTTCCTAGCTTGGAAATAATTTGGTTCCATTTCCAAGTTTCTTATTGGATGTTATGATACACTTTTCCTTTTGGTTTGGTAACCTTTTGGGGATCGATCACTTTTGGTATCCTTTGGTCAAGGTCATCTTTTTCAAATTTTTGCATATAAGTTAGGATTTCACCTCCACTTTATGTATCTCATTGTCTTTTCTTCTTTTCCATAGGATCGATCCCACCGAAGTGCGACACAGAACCTTCATTGCTTCTCTACAAGTATCAAAATTAGGTGGTAGAGCCTAACTGTACATGGATTCCCTAGGTAGATCATTGTTGCATATGGAATCCATGTTGTTTATAATGACTATAGGCTCGAGAGTCCTTGTTAGTCCTCTCATGATTATAAGATTGAGAATCATTCATTTGATGAACCATCATTCTTGGCCTCACCCTCAGGACTCCCAAATGAGCATGCTTTGTTGTCTTTCAAGCTCTCTTCAAAATTTGAAAGCAACATCCGATGAGACTGTATTTATGTTTTTTGATCTTGTCTATATTGACTAAGAAAAGTATCCCTGTAGAGTCTTCTTTAAGCCATTTTCAGAGTCTTTAAACATGAAAAAATTGTCGAGCGATCTTGTTTCCCTTCACGCTCACCAGACTCAAATTTGAAGGCATGCCTGTCCGGCAATAGTTTACCTCTTTTTCAGTCCGGAGGGTCAATTTAATGAATAAAGCTATTCTCTACAAACTGTGGTTCACTAGAAGAGTATTCTCATGCATGAGTTTACCCCTTTTTCAGGCATGAGGGACTAAATCTTTGAAAAAGGGACATTCTCCTTGATTTTGGTTTATCACCATTTTCAGGCCTTGGAGATTACTTACGAAAAAGGAACCCCCATGGAGTCCATAGTTAAGCTCTTTTCAAACTCTCTAAAATTGAAAATATCATTGAGTGAACTTGTTTCTTCACACTCATTAAATTGGTTCAGAAGAACATCTACTGGCATGAGTTTACCCATTTTTCCAACCTATAGATTATAGAGGAAAAAGGTATGCCTCAGGAGATTCATCTCTCCAAGAGAGTTCTCCTCAGTCACCTTTATACTTTTTCGAGCTAAGGGGACTAAATTCAAGAAAAGGTTGTGAGTCCATAGTTAATCTCTTTTCAGACTCCTTAAAATTGAAAATATTGTCGAGTGATATTATCTTTGTCACACTTGTTAAAATGGTTTTGAATAGAGGTCTTTTCGATGCAATTTTAACCCTTTTACAAACTGACTAGAATATCTTCGAAAAAGGTACTCCCTGGAGTCTTCTTTTACATTTTTTTAGACTCTCTAAACGTGAAAAAACTACCAAGCTTACTTTCTCTAGGCTTGTTAAAATTACATTGAAGGGGGGCTTCATTGTGTCTTGCTAATTTCATTTGAATATCTATGTATTTGGCCTAATGTTGGCTCCATGTTTCTCTCAACTAAACCTTTGAATCATGCCTTATACGCAAGCCTTGTAACACTTTGCCTGTGACCTGACACCTTGACCCGTGGAGGAATTTTCCCCAAGTGTCATTTTCCTGCACATGTCTCCTTGCTCCAAGAATTAGTGTGTTCCTTGCACCTGGAACTAGTATGCTTGCTTGTGACACTCGTTCCTCCCTTATAATGTAGCATTATTTTATTCTTTTTCAATATCTTTAAATATTTGAAAAAGACAAAAAAATCAAATATCCCAAAAAGAGGGGACAGGAAATATGTATTCTTTTTTGGCAGCACAAAGAGTCATCCTTGGACAAATCACATCCTTCTAGTTTTTCGTCAAGCATTGGGATCTAGTATGACCTTAGGAATTTGTTCTTTCTACATAGAGTTGTGTCCTCCTCTGCTTGGTTACTCTTCCAAACACATTGAGAGTTTTCATTGCATCCTGTATCGTTAACTTATGTCAATGTCATGTGTCCTGAGTCTGATCATCTTTCGTTCTCTTGTCTAAGGGAAGTTTCACCCAACCTGAGTTGGTCTTTCTACAGTTTGTCTCTTGGCCTCATGATTCGACCATCCTGAGAGTCCAGTCAAGTCCTGATTCAAAATCGACGAAGTCTCTGCCTGATCATCAATATCCTCTTGTCTTCTCCCGACGAGTCATCGAAGACCTTAGGGTAGTGAGTTATACACTCCCATTATACTCCTACCTGAGTTTTGAAGATCTTGAAGTTATTTCTTGAGCTATGAAGACCTCATCTCCATCCATCGGGCATTGTTGGCTTCTGGAAGATGGATACTATATTTGTATATCTTTGATTTTGAGATGTAGATCCACTATGTATTTCTCACGGCTACACTTTTTATAGTTATATGACATGGATATGTAGTGTATTTCATTGGCAACCATGATCTATTTTATCCCAAGCATGGGTATGCCCTCCTCGGAGATACAATTGTTATTTTGCAGATGGCACCTCCCGAACTCTGGTCTCGAGCTCACTTGATTTCGTACATTGGTGAAGATAATGTAATGTATTTTTTCCATCACTTTCTCTTCTGACCTCACACATTAGGGGGCATATGTTATAACCCTAAATTTATCTGCAAATGCATACATGGCCTTGGCCCTCTTACTTGCATTTTTTTCCAAAGCACTATTGAGTTGTTCTTCTTAAAAAAATAGTTTTTAGAATATGTGCATTCCCTAAACCATTATTTCTCACGTACATAGGTTTGTTGCACCACTACATCTCACGTACATATGCATGTTGCACCATTACAACCCGTGTATATTTGCAAAAGTTTCAAAAAATAAAAAGTTGCAAGGAATTCATCTAAATTCACTGGCTATTGGTAGTTTCCCAACTAATCCATGTACTATAACCCATCACCCAACCGAATAACCATCCTTTTTTCATATAAAAGGAGTTGTTGGGGTCTCATTTCACATCTAAGCATAAGAACAGTGAAACTCTATCCAATTTCACTTCCCCTCCTTGCCTAAGATATTCTTGCCTTTTGTGAGAATTGCCTTAGCATTCCCTCATTATCCCTTTCTTCCTCCATTTAACCCATTCACTTCCCAAGAAGAGATCAGAAGGTTGAAAGGATAAGTTCATACAAGGTTCACTTGGATCTTGGTGAAGAGGAGCCTAGACCAGTTTCACATAACGGTAGTCGACTTAGATTGTAAAGGTATAATCTATGTGTTATTAATAAAAGAATTACATTTTATTGTCCGAAATGATGGTACCTTGAATACTTTTATTGATTTATGCTTGACATTCTAACATCTAACCCTAACTTGTATATGGAATAGCATGCTTGTAGTTTTTTGTTTGTCAATCTTTGGATGCGGGTCAGCCCTGGGAGGAGGCCTGTAGTCAACGGAACTTCCAAGCACGAGGAGGTCATCACCAGACCTGGGATTAGAGGTACACTTACACAATATCCTTTTCCTTTCTTTCTTCATATGAGTTTTGGTATGTTTATGGTAGTATAGATAATTAATCAAATTTTAGACAGTTAATCGATCTACCTACATTCGGAACCATGGTGTAGTTAAAGGGTGGGTTTTTCCCACTAGCATACATCATTCAATACTTGAGTACAGGGAATGTTCCACAAGAATTCAACACCATGAATAAGAAAAATCAGGTAGTTCAGGCTACAAACTATCAATTGATTGCAGGACACTTATACAAAATGGGTGCAGAAAACATATTGATAAGATGTGTGCTAGAACATGAAAGACCTAGGATTTTTGAAGAATCCCATAAGGGGATAGTAGAAGGACATTATGCAGGAAAAGACACCACATATAAGGACTATTGCTAGAGATGTGATCTATGTCAGAGGGTTGGTAAACCTAATAGAAGGGGCAATATGCCCTTGAGACCACAAGTAACCTTGCAGGTATTCGACAAATGGGAAATAGATTTTGTGGGACCAATTAACCCACCAGCAAATATATCGAGATCAAGCTACATTATTACTACAACATAATACTTGACAGGATGGGCAGAAGCAACACCAGTAAAATATTGAAGCACAGAGACAACAACACACTTCTTGTTTGAGCATGTTATCACTATCTTTGGATGCCCAAGGATTTTGATGAGTGATCAAGGCACTCACTTCATTAACAACACTATTAAGTCTATTACTAAGGAGTTTGAATTTTATCATCAAAATAGTACATCATATCATCCTCAAGCAAATGGAACAATGGAATCCTTTAATACAATCCTCGAGAATTCACTGACAAAGATCTGCAATGTCAATAGGGATGATTGGGACTTGAAGATACCAGTAGTACTATGGGCATACAGGACCACATGTAAACAATTTACATGGAAGAAACCATTCAAATTTGTGTATGGACAAGAAGCAATGGTGCCATTATAATATATGGTACCTAGTCTACACATCGCGACAATTACAAACATGATAGAGCGAGGTGTAGTACAAGAAAGGTTAAGTCAACTGATGATCATGGAAGAAGACAGGATTATAGCAGGGTTTCACCAAGAAGTATAGAATGAAATGGACAAATCTTGGCATGATAGACATATGAAGAGGAAAAATTTCAAGGAGGGAGACCTAGTCTTGGTGTACGACAGTAAATCTCTTCAACACCCAGGAAAACTCAGAATGCATTGGTTAGGACCATACGAAGTAAAGACTATCACAGATGGGGGAGATGTATAGTTGAAGTATTTAGAAGGAATAAAACTTAGATTTATGATCAATGGGAGTCGAATGAAGTTGTATAAGGTTGTTCAACCCCCTAGCACTTGAAAAAAAAAAAAAATCTAAGAGATTACCAAAAAGCGAGTTTTGCATTAAACATAAAAGGAACCTCCTAGCACTTGAAAAAAAAAAATCTAAGTGCAAAAACAGGGGGGTTACCGCATTAAACATAAAAGGATAGAAACAAAGGGGTACCACGCCGAAAATAAAATTGTCATGCACACTCGGAAACATTAGCGTGATGATGAAAGGACCAATGCTCATTAAAAGGAGGAAATAACGAAAAAAGGTGGGTACGACAAATAGGTGCCAACTGATGGCGGTTATCAAAATTGAATGTCAAGAACAATTGATGGGATGCCACATTAATCGCACTAAATGGAGACATCAAGGGAATTCAATTCCAAGTATGCGGTAAGGGCCAGTTAATTCAAAACATAACTTGGGTAATGTCTCTGAGAAGTTTCACATGATTCCTATATAAAGAAAGCAGGCAGGGATCAGAAAGGTTATTGTGAAATTAGGAAAAGTACATAGTGATAGGGTATAGGGAATAGAGAGTGATTTTGCATAAGTTATAGAACCAACTAATCTCAGCAGAGAACATCTTCACCACCATGGCACCACCCAAGCTAGGAGCGGCAATCCAGGACTACATATGACCTCAAAGCAAATTCATAGCACCACAGAAACCATAGGGAAGTGAACAACAACCACCGCAACCTCTGAAATTCGTCAACTTGGACGAAATCTTGTCGCACAATATGGAAGCAAGAAGCCCCACACCAGTGGTGGAGTAAACCCAATAGACAACACCAGTGGGCATGGATATTGATATTCTGGAAGTAGGATAGATCTGGTAGACCCAGAATACAGGAAATCCTTTGCGCTTAGAAATCCCAAAAGAATATTTGAAGGTTAATGGGCAGTCTCGAACCAGAAAGAAATGGCCGCACCAGAAAGGTCACACACTGTGACACTGGAGTAGCCATAGGTGGGCATAGTAGAAGATCTCATCGGACGAGTAGAGGAGTATAAAAAACAAAGAACAATGGAGGTTGGAACCTTGAGTCAGCCACATAGTGGAAGGGCAAGAAACTAGTAGCAAGATCACCATGCAGATAGACTTCCACATCCATATTCTTACTATGCATTCTGGAAGGGGTGTGTGTCTCAGGTAACCTATTAGGTCACGTGGAAAAACTGCGATACTCAGATCAGGATGTGACCGACATAGAAAATTTTACCTGGATACTATGGGTATAGGACACTTTGGCGAACCAATTAACCAACCAAAACAGTGGGAAGCCTGACTGACCAAAACCAAGATTCTAGGTCCGTTGGAGATCCTACACTTTGGAAGGGGTCGGGACGTAACCAACTGTGTCAAGTAGTTGATGGAATTTTCCCACAGAGGATACCTATGGGTGGAAGAGCCCGTCTCAATAGATGTAGATATCATTACGTATATTACAGGGCTTCCATCTCGGGGAGAGACACTCGCACAGTTCCTCGATGACAAAATGAAGGAGAAGGCACTAGCCAAGGAAATGAAGAAGACGTATGGTACAGAAAGAGGGTCTCGCCGAATCATAATTAAGCGCATTAGTGACGCAGCCACAAGGATGGACACAAAAATAATGGTGTGCAAGTTACTCAGGAAGTGTCGCAAGGAGGAAATCCCTATCAGGGTCATCATAATAGTAGCATAATGTGCGAAGGCATTGTACTTAGTTGGGCATTGTAATTGTTAAATATGTTCTTGGAAGATTGCAAGGATGCGCAAGACCTGGGGACATAATTTCACTATTCTTGGGTACTCATATTGATCGCCTTGGTCAGATGGAGGGAACCTAAGTATACATACTTTGTTGAGATATCCACTCGTTGCCACACAACATGATACCTATCATTGGGGAGCACTTTAGACCCTAAGAACAAAAGTGTGAATGCATGCATGTTTGCAGGGTATTACAATGACCAGTAGGAAATAATTTCCAACACTTGGCGGATTACACCAGAAGTGGTCACGCAATATCATGGCATAGCCAAATTTAAAGTGACCAGACATATAGTATTGATCCAAGCATGGAAGGACCTCAAGAACAAATGGCTACAATTGTGGTATTGCGTCAAGGAAGAAGACGTAGAAATGGCCATCAAGGATTGGAATGATGACTGGAGGGTTCCAACCATGAATCAAGAGATGTCCGCAGATAAGGAGGCTAATGCAGGGCAAGAACATGCACCTATAGGAGACAAAACAACATCCAGGAAGCCAAATCTAGGTTAGAACCCGATGCAATAGAAGAAAGGGGGTACGTCCAAGAAAGGTACCCAAGCGGGGAAGAAGAAAAACACCCAGGCGTTGAAGGAATAGGAAAAAGAGACTGAGACAACACATGGGACCACATCAAGTTCTACTCAGTAGGAGAAGGGATATACCAAGAGGCCAATCATACAAATAAGGGTTGCATGCAAGAAAGCCAAGGCACATAAAATGCCACCAGAATACACAAACATTGAGGATGACGCGGACCTTGTGGCCCAAATGGTCAAGGATCGAACAACAGAGGATTTTGATGAAGCCTAGTGCAAAAGGGATGAGATTTAGGATGAGATGGAAGACATGAGGTAGCTCCCTGAGAAGATCAGAGAAACGGAGAGGGTCGATGGAGGAATATAATAAATCCCCACAACATCATAGACAAGAGCCAAGTATGGATCGAGCGAGTAGGATACGATCCAGACGATGGCACGGGTGAGCTCGACTTTTCACATTACACCTAGAATGTTGCACATGGATGAAATTGTATTCAAAATACCATTGAAAGACCTGGCAGAAATACAGTTGGTAATGACGCAGATACCAACCAAGGCATTGTATAAACTACAAGTCAGCATTGTGCAAGAGGTATAGTCATGTGCACGCACTGACGTAGCAGAGTTGCAACAGACGAAGGACAACAAAGAAACGTTGGATTTGGTGCTTGATTAGGTTAAGATCGAGACTAAGGACGAGAAGGATCATGTGGATAGGCTCGAGCAGGGTTGGTTGTAGCCTATGAAAAAATTCCAAAGAGAATGCAAACAATAGAGCTCACAACGATGCATAAGATTGATCAAATTGTGCAAACAATAGATCAATACAAGTAGGAGATAGAGAACCTCCAGGAACAAAGCATCCCTACCACTCCCCAGGAGGTAAAGTAGAAGAGGAAGTAGGAAGAAGTAGGGAAGATGGAGGAGATGGAATGACAAGTCCATGCAGCTGTCGACTTGTTCGATAAAGAAACACATCTATGGAAAAAGTTGGAAGAGGATCAACAAGTCTAGCAGTGGGACCAAGAAGAGGAGAAGATAAGCGAAGTTATCCAAAAACTCAAGAAAAGGCAGAAGATGATGCAAATCATGGAGCGCCTCAAAGGAGTATAGGATATTAAAAAGATGCAAGCAGAACTCATAGTCACAGAGACACAGAAGAAGGATCGACAAGCTCATATGGAACCTCTCCAAGAGTGAGTAACAGAGGTCATTACGTAGGCAGAAGATGAAAAGAATAACATGGCAAAAATTCAGGAAAAGTGCATAGAGATTATCAGAAAGGAGTTTACAGTGCAAGTAGTGGATGCACTCAGAGAAAATACCATGCAAGATCAAACATAAGCAAAATAAATCACAGAGAAGTTCCAAACTCTCGCGGGAACTGTTGAAAAAGTGCACAAGGTTTAGATGGCTCGAGACAAGCCACATGTCAGTTGGGGGGTTTTTGGATGGAGGCATAGTCAAGAGGAAAGGTTATTTTTGGAAGAGAATCATGCAAGGAGGAAAGGAAACTTCGAAGGAAAAGAAGCATGTGCAAGAGGAGCAGGTGAAGAGCGCATGGAAGGAATACCTAGAAAAGTTAGGGTTAGAGTTTTTCAATGTATTGCAATGGTTGATGAGCCAAGAATAGAAATAGGTAGCAGTTAGAGGAAGAGGGGAGACAACTAAAATAAAGAGACATGGGTGGACCAAAGAAGAGAGAATTGTAAGAACTGTACTACTCAGTAAGTTGGTGAGCTAGTGAAGGAGTGAGTGACTTGATCCCAAGGGTTAGATCGCAAGTTGTGTAGCCTGGTGTGATCTAGTCATCCTTGCAGGGATTGAGGAGCCCATTAAAGAGAGTCAGACCCCAGAGTGTAAGCACACACAGTGTGACATATTATTGAACCATAATAATAATATTGGGAGCCAGATATTTGTTGACGTGTCCCAGGAGTGGGTGAACCACGATAACACCTATGTTGTATGGATGGATGTATGTGTCTTTATTTACTGTTAAACGTTGAATGTTAGATAAATGAATTAACTAGTTAGATATGTGATTCCACATGAATGAATAGAATGAATGATATGATTATATGTTAGACAAAATGAATAAATATTACAGAGTACAACCATAGATATCCACTCATGCCTTGGTTTCAAACACCTGAGTATTGCATCCACCCATAAAGTTATCTCAAGTGAGACTACGCAGTACACTCTGTGTGTTGTGTTTCCTTCTGGTCTTCCAGAGGGGTCGATAGTTTTAGAGGTATTTTTTTGGGAGCTTATCAAATCTGAACCAAGGTCAATCTATGATAGTAAGGTAGAATTAGAATAACCCATAAAGAACCATAAGTAAAATAAGTTTAATATAAAGCCAACAAATGGTTCAAACCAACACCCGTGCTAACAATTGGTTTACACATTCGTTGATCTGTTTACCAAGCCCAAAGTGTGGTATATCCAATAAGTTCATTATGCATGTATTGTACATCCCCAGGATCCACTGCGCAGGCTCCAACAATGGCGCACCTGATGGGCCTTATCCCTTGCTCTCTAGGTAAATCTGTGTTGCCAAGTCTGGGAAATTTATTACGTCAGACACGTCATGGTCAAAGTATTTGAGGCCATTGACTCCTCCTACCATTTCTTCATCTGCCTTCACACCTTCGGGTATTTTTGGAATTACTATGGCTAGTTCTGCTTGTGTGTGTTGTGCACCCTATGCACTTATTTATGCTTGCACCTTATTTTCCCTTGTGGGGATGATACCCCAACTATTGGTATATCCTAGAGCCTTTTTCTCTGTTGTTCTTTTGTTTCTAGGCCCTGTAGGGTCAAACCCATGGCATGTTCTTATTTTTTCATCCCTTTTCCCCTAGACGCGTCAGATTCTGTTCTTTCGGCATTCTCTTCTGACTGCTCGACCTCTTGTGCATGGTTTTTCTCCTCCTCTACATGCATCATGGTCATCTCATAGTCTTGTGTGTGGATTTCTTCCACATCCAAAACTGTTGACATCTCGTGTGTTCCAGTTTATAGCACTCACGTTCTACTCCCCATGTTTTTTCCGAATATACTCGATGCTCCAACTCTCAGTGGTGAAATTTTGAGGAAATCCAGACTGCAGACTTCGAAATCACCAGGCGCTATCACAAATTCACCCTCTCTTACTCTGCCACTTGGCTTTGCATTCTAATCTTTAGAAAATAATACACCGAGTTGTTTCCCTCCCTTTTCACGATTTTATAGCAGTAAGAAGAAGTGACAGTTGTGTCACATTGGCAGTTTTCACGTTTTAACTTTTTGATGTGTTTCCTGCGCGTTGTGCTTTTCTACCCATTGATTGTTCTCCTACGTGAAGTTTTTTCAATCACTGGTTTTCTTGCAGCACATTTTTTATTCTACTAGTTTGATTCTATCAAAATCTTACATGCTCGTCGATCTGTTTGTATTTTTATCCCCTTTTTACTTTTTATGGATTTTCTTCTTTTTCTCCTTTTTATTTATTTTTCTTACTTTATCTCTCTTAACTTCTACTATAATACACTACGTACATGTCTTCTTACTGCACTATAAATTTATAAGTACTAGGAGGTCGATTGTCCTTGTCCAACTTTAGTCAACTCCAAAATATCATTCCTTTCATTTTTGTGCCTCCCATATCTTTAAACTGTACATATCCCCCATCTTTGACAATCTTCACTTCGTATGGTCCCATCCAATGCATTCATAATTTCCCTAGATGTTGAAGAAATTTATTTCATTTACTAAGACTAGGTCTCCCTCCTTGCAACTTTTTCTCTTGATATGTCTATTGTGCCAAGATTTATCTCTTGCTTTCTGTACTTCTTTGTGAAATCCTGCTAGAATCATATATTATTCCATCTCCATCAGCTGACTTAGCCTTTCTTTTACTACGCCTCGTTATGTCATGTTGGTAATTTATGCGACTCACAGACTAGGTTCCACGAATTCTAATGGCACCACTGCTTCTTATCCATACACTAACCTGAATGGTGTCTATCCTGTCAATTGTTTGAATGTAGTCATGTATTCCCACAATACGGTTGGTATCCTCAAGTCCCAATCATCCCTATTAACATTGCAGATATTTTTCAAGGCATTCTCTAGGATCTTATTAAAGTCTTCCACTATTCCATTTTCTTGAGGTTGGTATGATGTACTCTTCTGATGGTAGACTTCAAATTCCTCAGTCATAGCCTTGATAGTATTGTTGATAAAGTGAGTACCTTGGTCACTCATCAAAATCCTTAAGAATCCAAATCTAGTGATCACTTTCTCAAATAGGAAATGTGTTGTTGTCTCCGTGCTGCAATCTTTTACTGGTGTTGCTTCTGCCCATATTTTTAATTATTTTGTCGTAGTAATGATATACCTTTCTCCTGACCTTTTTGTTGGTTGATTAATTGGTCCCAAAAATTCTATTTCTCATTTTTCGAATACTTTGAAGGTTACTTGTGGCCTTAGGGGCATCTCATCCCTTCTATTAGGTTTACCAACCCTCTGACATACATCACATCGTTGGAAATAATCCTTATCATCTCTATGAATGGTCGACCATCGTAGTCTAGTGCGCAATACCTTCTATATGGTATATTTTCTTGCATAATTTCCTCCAGCTATTCCCTCATGAGCCTATGCCACAATTCTAGGATTTTCATGTTCTAGGACACATCTTCTCATAAATTTGTCTGTGCCCATCTTGTATAAGTGTCTTGTGATCAATTGATAGTCTGCAGTTATAACTACTAGATTTTTCTTCTATGCGGTGTTGAAATCATGTGGCACAATCCCTATAGTCAATTATTCAATGATGTCAGTAAAATATTCATCGGCTACTTGGACTAAAAATAGTTGTGCATCAGGAAAGTTGTCCTCTAAATTTGTAGGTTCCTCACCATTGGTGATTCTTGACAGGTGATCAGGTCCTGCATTCAACTTCCCTAGTTTGACTATAACTTCAAAATCAAATTCCTAAAACACCAGTAACCATCTACAGATCCTCCCCCCCAACATTGGCTTTTTTCCAAGTAAATAGTGTCTAAATTTTTGAAGTGCATATACCATTGCTAAGCCTTCTCTTTCTGTAATATTGTAATTCTTCTCTAACTATGATATTTTTCTTCTTGCAAATGCTATAGGATGGTCTAATTCCCTTGCTCCTGGCTACACAAGAATAGCTCCAAGTACTATGGATGATGCATCCACATGCACATGAAATTTATTTTCCCAATCTAGGAATACTAGAATAAGTGTTTTTACCATCTTCTCTTTCAAGGTGCCTAAACCTTGTTGACAATCCTCATTCCACTGGAATTTAGTATCCTTCTTTAACAATTTCTCCATTATTGGCACTGTGATCTATGCATACCCTTTTATAAAAAAATTGTAGTAGCTTATATGTCCCAATGTTTCTCTTAACTGGTGCACTAATTTTGGTGGTGGTAAATAACAATGAATGCAATCTTAGCAGGATCCACCAATAGCCCTTGTTTACAAACTATATGTCCCAATAGTATTCCAAAAGGTGTCCCAAAAATGCACTTCTTGATATTCAATGATATCTGATACTTCCTACATCTTTCCAACATCATCCTTAACACCTCTACATGATCTTTCAATAGACTGTAGGTTGTCCAATCATCCAGATATACTTCCAAAAACTGATGTATAAAGAAGCTATTACTACCCTTGAAAATATAGTTGGTACATTCTTCCGCCCAAAAGGCATGATTGTATACTAGTAGGAGCCCCATTCTATGGAAAAAGTAGTCTTCTACCTGTCTTCTGGAGCTATATTGATTTGATTATAACTTGAGAATCCATCTGTAAATGAGTATGCTTCCAAGCCTCCCACATTCTCTAGGAATTCATCAGTAAAAGGGATAGGAAAAGGGTCATTTAGGAAAGCATCATTCATCTTCCTCAGATTGACACATATCCTTATTCCTCCTTGCTTCTTCTCCTGAACTTCCATATGGATTATCCATTATGATTCTTCCATTGGTTCTATGATTCCAGCTTCCAACATTCTATCAATTTCTTCTTTTACTTTCTGCTTATATATTGGATTCATTCTATAAGGTCATTGTCTGATAGATATAGCCTCAGGTTTGAGAGTTATATTCATCTCTCCTAGCTCTCTTGATATTCCTTTCATATCTGTAAAGGTTTTTGGAAAAAGGTCACTGTACTCGTGCAGTAACTCTAATATTTTTTCTACTGTTTGCTCATCCTGGTAGTCTCCAATGCTAGCCATTTTGGGATTCTCAGTTGTCCCAATGTTGACTTTATTCACCTTGATCGGCGCAAAAAACACTTCTGATTCTAGAGATGGAACTTCTGCTTCTCTTTCTCCTTCAATTTCTGTAATTTGAATGTTGTGTCGGTCATCTTCATCTGGTGCTTCTTCCTACACATGGTAGCATGACAATAGTTCCTTAATTGTCTCTCTGTTATGTTGTCGATACTCTGTTATCAGTTCAACCTATGGTTCCTTAATAAATATCACCCTCTGATTTTTTTGAGTTTTGAATCAATTTTGGGGTTATCATGTTCAAATGAGAAAGTGACTATAAAATTATGCAATAATGTTGTCTATTCTGCAGTGCCTCTGTGCAGCTCCTAGTCTACATACCAGTTTTATGGAATTCCTTCTAGTGTATGAATAAAGTGATGAGGTCATGCCTCTTATGGTGTCATTATCTATAGTGTTATACACTTCTACAAATGTTCCATTAGTGACCCATGTCCATCATATCTTTGTATCATTCTTCTCTTTTTCTCTGCATCGAATCTGAAGTGTAGTAATCATTTGCATTAATACCAGTCCTTAATTTTTTCCTTGTGCACACCCCACCATCTTTCAGGTGTTTCCTTGAGTGTTATTTCTAGGGATAATAACCTCTAATTCTCTAAAACCTCATCTTCGTATCTTGTTATGAATTCTTCTAAATCGTTGATGCCATGGAAACTGGGATGTTCTCTTATTTATGTACCCATCCATCTTACTATGCGGTCTATTCTTGCGCACCTTCTTATGGACACTTCATGTAATATTTGTTGCTAATTCTCCAACCCTGTATCTGAGTCTGAAGCACATGATGTGATGCTTCTCCAACTGAGTACTCCATCTGTAGTTGGGTTAACATAATATTCTGCGCGTGTCGTGGTTCTGTTCAAATGGTTTATCTCTTCTAAATCTAGACAAGTTGGTTCTCCAAACCTTTTTCCTTCTGAAGGGTCTAATGGTGCAACAACTCTGTATTCTCCTGAATTGAATGCCATATTTCTTTTCTTTAAATTTATTATGGTCTGGTTATCAAATTCCCAATCCAGTCCAAGCAATGCTGGATAAGGTGTTGTACCATCTACTATTTCTATGACTTCAAAGTCTGCCTTAGTGCGTACTCCATCCAAGTCGATTGTGACTCCTTTCATCCTTCCAATTGGCAGGACTCTGTGTTGGTTTGCTAGTTTCATTTGATTAGGTGAATATCGTAATTTGGGATCTCCCATACGTTTCCATTTCTTCTTGGGTAACACATTTACTTTCGAGCCTAAATCCAATATAATATCCCCCGTGTTGAAATCTCCAATGTTTGCATTCGGTCTAAATTCTTTGCTTGTCCTCCTCCTTGTATGCAAATGATTAATTTTTGTCTTCCTTAGCTTCCCCTCTACCTTTGTGTTACATATTTATAACTGATCTAAAAATGAAGAAGACTTGTAATCTTGAAAATATTTGCAAGTAAATTTTATGTGTTAAAAGAAAATGGATCAACTTTGCAACACATCATTAATAGGATTTACTCATTTAAGACGCAAATAAACAATAGCATAATCAATGAACATAAACACATAACACAGCAAATGATAAAGGAGTTCACCCCTCTCTTGGGCTACATCTCCTGGTCCAGCTTCCAATGGATCATTATTATTATTTGCTCAAAGTGCTCAAAACGTGCTTTACAATGCTCAAAATGACCAACAGACTACTCCAATGCCTTTAGAGCGTCCAAAAACCCCTAGCTGGGCTTTTTCGGCACCTTGTTTGGCCAAAAAATGAAGAAGTTAGGTTTCCTTGAAGTCTCCCCTTCAAGCTTGTTGTCTCTGCATCTACAAAACACACCCTTGTTCATTAAACCTAGCACACATGCTATTTAAAGCGTAAAAACCCAGCACCGAACGCAACCACGCCAACGGTGCGAACTGTACGATGGTTATGGGCGCGCTAGCCCCTAACCGCCAAGCTCATGGGCACATGTGGGTCATAGAACCGACCGCATATACAAAAAGGGCTAACTTTTAAAAACTAACTTTCCCACGCGCTCCGTGGCATGGTCACATGTCACAGGTTATGTGACTGGAGGCTTAAATACATAAACCCCGCGCGTTTGAACTATGGTCATGTGGTTGAGGGTTGTGCGACTGGGGGCTGGGTTCCATTTGTAACACAACTCCCGCGCAAACGATATGGTAACGGTCCTATGTGTAAAACAATAGAACCATGGGTCGGGGCTAAGCCCTGGCCCGACCCCCGCGCCAACTATTACACAAACCAAAATTTAATATATATTGAATCATATATACAACAAGGAATAAATCATGGCGCGTTGGTAACATGGACTTTGCAAAGGCTTTACATGGTGGGGAGTTCTGGGGTTCGATCCCCGCGGACTCCATAAAATTTTGAACAACAACCAATACAACGGTGCCACGTGGCACCACACCATTCATTCAATAAATGCCACGTGTCGCATTGCAATTTGACCCCATCTGCCAATAGATGATTGCCACATCACTAGCTTCCCTTTCAATGTACATCATGCCATGTCACCTGTACGACCTCTACCACGTCAGACTGTATGGACTGCATAGTCAGCGTCCTTTTTTTTTTATTTATCAGTTTGACGATTCGAACAGATCGCGATATCTCTCGCTCTTGACGTCTGTTTGAACCCAAACAAGTTGCATTGGGTTCGTAACAATGCGGGCTATGCTCTTGTTCATTTTGAAGTGATTCCGAGCACTTTGAATTTTTGAGCAAAATTTGATCCCCTAATCACACCTCCCCATTGGAAAGCTTTTGGACCTCCAAAAGACTATATTTAGTCTATGTAAAGATGAGGGTATAGTTCCCTCACCCTTCCAACCTCAATCCACTTGGATTTTCTTGGATTGGTACCTTTAAGACCAACTCGAAGATACTCCACATTTCCTCGTTTTGAAGTTCGCATTCTCCTGTCAAGGATTGTGTCTTCATGCAGTTCTGCAAGATATTCTGGGGAAAAATCATCTATAGAAGGAATATGAACATGCTCTCCATGATCATCAATCAACGGAGGCTCATACAATTTCAAATTATCAGCATTAACAACTGCATACATTTGCATATAAGGAGGCAAATCTAAACAAAAAGCATTGTTACCAATCTTGTCGATAATCTTGAAAGGACCATATCGAATCGATTTCAATTTTTTACCTTCTCCTTTAAGCCTCTCCTTACTGATGTAAAGCCAAACTTCATCTCCAACTTGGAAACTGTGATCAACACAATTCTTGTCATGTCTCGTCTTGTACTTGGCTTGACTCTTTTCCAACTGCTCTTGCACCACTTGATGTATCGATTGAATTTGTTCAATGAACTTTTCTACCCTATCAATGTCATATTGACCATCAATAGAAATATCCTTTCCAAAGATAAAATCTAAAGGAGATTTGGGCAAATAGCCAAAACATGCTTCAAATGGTGACGCTTGAGTCGAAGAGTGCTTAGCTCGATTGTAAGCATGTTGAATGTAGTGTAAATGCTCATCCCAAAGTTTAGGATGCTTGCTGCAATAAGCACGAAGAAGATGCACCACTGTTCAATTTACCACCTTTGTCTGACCATTTGTTTGCGGATGAAAAGTTGTTCTCTTTTTAAGTTTGGTGTCCATGAATGCCCATAAACTCGACCAAAAACTTCTAACAAATTGAGAATCTCGATCAGAAATAATGGACTTAGGCAATCCAAAATGCACCCAAACATTTTGAAAGAACATTTGTGTCGTTTGTTCAGTTGTAACCTGCTTAGTACAAGGCATCAAAATACACATTTTTCTAAATCGATCAACCACAACATAAAG
>SNQJ01S0046380.1:86680-97440 GCA_010110895.2 Picea sitchensis
CCTGTTTGACAATTCGAACAGATCGCGATATCTCTCGCTCCCGACGTCCATTTGAACCCAAATGAGTTGTGTTGGGTTCGTAATGACTAGGGCTATGCTCCTGTTCATTTTGAAGCGATTCCGAGCACTTTGAATTTTTGAGCAAAATTTGATCCCCTGATCAATAACATATTTTGTAATACTTTAACAGATGATGGATCATTTAGTAGTTTAACACAGGATTGCAGAAAATCTGTTATGGTACTTACTTTTCCGAATGGTTGTGCTTCATTAGTGTGATCCAGTGATGAAGGCATCTTGTACATTGGTGCGTCTTGAGAATGTTGCGCAGTTGATGTACATGAAATTTTTGGCTTCAAAAATTCTTGTATGGCTTGCTTGAATGTCTCTTTTTCGTTCTGTGCATCAAACTGCTTATGTGGTTCGAAATTGTTCTTCACCCATTGGTGTTGTGTTGGATCTTGTCTTACTACATCAGGTCTTGTTTTAGCTCCTCCACATGTGACTATGTTGATATTTCTTCCATCCTCTCTAGATTATGTAGATATCCACTATACATTATGATTTTTATGTTCCTCTTCTCCCAGATCATCCCCAATAGTGTCAGACAATATTTTGTGTCATGATCTTATGCGTGACAATGCATACATGCCGCAGGTGGAAGTGGACATTATCATGCATAGTGTCCTAGTTGTTGACATTTATGACAGACCATCGGTCCTCTACCTCTTCCAAATTCTCCTCTACCTCATCCTAAACCTTTGTAGCCAAATTGATCTCCTTGTAGTGTGTTGTACTAAGGCACCTAATTATAGTGTGTGAGATTATATTTTGGTTGTGCGGTATTGTATTGCGGTTGTGTAGTTTTATATTGTTGTTGTGCAATGTTTTATGAGGATGGTACTTGGTTAAACTATGGTGTATCTTGCCTTGTCATCATTTCTTCCTACAACCTATAGGTTTCTGATGTTCTTTCTCTCATCAGATCCATTGTCCTATAATCTTTTTCATCATGGCCCACTGACTTGCAAAAGTTGCAGTATGAACTCTTAGGAACTATCTGGTATTTTTGCATCATTGGACAATGATATGGATCATTACTCTGTGTCTTACAGATCTCACATCATAGTCCTCTTGTTGGAAAATGGTTTGGTATCCCTGTTTCCATGTACTGCGTGAAATTTGGGCATTCATTCTTGTTGTGTCCTTTTGTCCTACATGTGGTACACCAAACAACTTCTCTTTTTTCCTTACCCTTGTTCTGGTTTAATTGAAATTTTAGATTCTTCAAATCCTCCTTCAGCTCCCCTATTGTTGGGTTTGTCTTCTGATATTGGTTCTCTTCCAGTTGCGAGGTTTCCTGGAGAGCCTCTCCCTGAGTTTGAAACTTCTGATGTCTCAAAGGGTATTTCAGGTGTGGTAGAATGGAATTCACAAATATATGTCTATGTTGCATATCTTTCATAGAATACTTCATCTTTCCCTTCAATCGTTTGAATCTCTTGTCAATCTCCCAAAAATATTCTCCTGGTTTCTGTCTAATATATATCATCTCATTAATGTATTGATCCTCTAAACTAGGTTTATGGAATTCATTTATTAGTAGGTTCTTAATATTTGTAATCGTCATTTTTGTTCATTATGGATTGTTGACATCCAAGCTCATGTACCAATAAAGTGCATGGTCTCTTAGCATAATAGCTAGCTACGCAAGTTTTTTTATCCTCGTATGTGATTTGTTTTGCTTCGCAGATCTTCTCACAGATAAACAAGTGCTTCTCAGGGTCCTCAGATGCATCTCCTGTGAATTCTAGTAACCTGATGGTGGTATCATGTCCTCCCATCCTAAATGATGAACTACTACCTCCACGCGGTGTAGATACCTGACTACTACTTCCTGAACTGACTCCTCCAGTTGCTACTCCTTGACTAGATGTACTTCTTGTTGTCTTCTTTCCACTAAAATTCAGTTGTCTAAATGATGGTGTTCTTATTGGTGTATTATTCGCACATGGGTTTATGGGTTCCACACTGGCACTGACATGGATGGGATTTATGCCTCTAGTTCCTGCCCTTGGAGCACTTGTCTTCCTTTCATATCTTTCGAACAATATTTCCTCAATCTGCTCCACAGCACGAAGATCCTCTACCTCTTCTTCATCACTTTCCAAGCGCTCTCTCTCAGATATGGCTTTCTTATTATTATTCATATTTTATTGGTAGGGTGATCCACTGTGCATATTTCTAGTTGTTTCCATTATCTTCTTGATCTGATATTCCTCCATCATGATTGGGTCCATGGCTTCCTTCTTTCTCTTCTTCATTTCTCCTTCCATCCTTCCAACTCTAGTCAGTGCTTCCCGCATGCACGCAGGGAAGTTAGCTATCTAATGTCATTGTCATTACTCCTTTGTTATATAGTAAAAAATTGATGGAAGTATACAACGATCTGGCATAACTACCTATAGGTCCCTTCAATAACTCCTGCTCTGTTGTGCTATAAGAATTTGCAGTATCTACTCCAAATTCTTTGATAAAGCCTGCGATAATACTGTCTAGCCAGAAATCCACTACGCGTGAATTAGTTGTCTACTTGTTGTAACTGTGAGATATCTATCGGGTTCCACCCAATTTGTCTGATCTAATTTGTAGGATGATTGTCTTTCAGCCTCAACAACCACTCCTACAATACATGCGGGAAATCACAGAAAAAACACCTCGTCCAGGTTGCTAAATACATACTTGTCCAGATATTTGCGTGGTGTTAAATTCGGGTTTCTATTATCTTTCTGCGTAAATTATAGCTCCTTTGTTTTCAACCAGCTTTCGATCTCTACCTTCATTGGGTTCCACGGTCTAAAAATCCCCCTCTATTCTATCATTTTCTGCGCAATTCTTTCGTGGATCCCTCTCACTCAATCCCATGCAATTTTAGTCGGCAACAAAACCATTTCCTGGTTACTTCTCCCTTGCTACCAATCTTGAGCTGAACCAGGTTCATATCTACTATGGTTTCCAACAAAACCCTTTAAAACTATCCCCCCCTGGGAAAACTAGAAGGTAGCGTAGTACACGGGGTGCACTACGCAGTCTCACTTGAGATAGTTCTATGGGCATCTACAACGTTGGGAATGAGTGGGGATTTGGAATTGAACCTTATGATATATATTTAATTATTATGACATCCATCGATGCTAAGTACTCCATCATTCTTATTCATGCATGTAAAACAATCAGATCTAGCTACTTCATCAAACATTCATCTAATATCTAATCATTAACAACAAAGATATAACAATGAATCATTCACATAACACATAAGATATCGTGGTTCACCCCCTCCTAGGCTACATCCACAAACATATGGCTCTTAGGGTCTTTTATTATGGTTCTGTCATTCATAGCACCGCACATGTTGGGCCCGAGATATGATCATTTTCATGACGCTATTATACACGTTTTTCCATATGTACATATGTGTTTTTATCTTTCAAAGGAGATTTTTGAAGAATTTTATGATAAAATGGTATAATCGGCATGAGGTACGTATAATTCATGTTTTGTGATTCAATCAAGTTTAATTTATCATGTTTTTATGCTTCCAAGAGTTAATTCATGCTTTTCTGTTGTTACAGGGAAAAACGTACCATGTTTCTTGGTCCGGCACTTGATCCAACACTCGTTCTGGTACTTGATATGGCACTCGTTCCAACACCCAGTATTGCACAAAAACACAAGGCGAGTTGGCGGTTATGGTATTGGCGGCCAGTGGTGGACAAATTGAGCACATGGGTTTTGTTTGTCATCGCTCCCTCTAACTACTAAGCTCAAGACAACTCAATTTCAGTTGTCCAAAGAGGGTGATTATTGGATTCTTTTGTTTTGTTAGTTATGGCCGCATTTATTGTAATTTGTCGAATTTAGAGGTGGTTCGATCCTCCTGTGGTCGAACACCTGGGTTGTAAACCTATAAATACTACCAGGATGATCATTAATTGTTAACCCAGTAGAATAGCCATCATATTGGAGATAAACTCGTTGTACTCTGTTTTTTATTTTTCACATTGCTAGAATAGTGCCAGAACTACGTTTTTAACTTTCATGGTGAATTAGGCCTGCTGAAGTTCGTGGTGTGATTATAGAGGGTATCCACGACTTTTTGGGGGGGGCACCAATAGTCTAGTGATGATCAGTGTGTTGTTTATACATTTCATAATTTAAATTATCTTTTATTTCCTGTACATGCATGTTTTATGTTTTAATTAGCCAGCTATGATTTAATTGTTTTATTGCTCTTTTGCAGGTTAGTGTGATGGATTATGTTAGCATGAATTAGTTTTGTAGGCTAGGAATAGACTTGCAAGTCTCTACACTAACCCCATATGCATCTAGATATCAAATTACACTTTTATTTATGATCTTACAGTCAAGTTTAAAACAGAGTTGTTTTTAGAATAAAACAGAGTTGTTTTTAGAATAAAACAGAGTTGTTTTTAGAATAAAACAGAGCTCTATTTGGGTTTCATTTGACAACGATCTTTGATGGATGGATAGATTTAATTCTAGTTCTTAATTATAGTTTGCTTGTCTTAGTTTTAGATAGATTTCATTTGTTTAGTTGTTGGTTAATTGTCAATTTACTTTTTAATAAGCATAATCTAATTTATGCTTTTAATTCATTTTCTTATCATAGCATGAATGATTAAAATAGACATAGTATAGTTTTGTTTCACGCAATTTCCTTTCATAGATTAA
This sequence comes from Picea sitchensis, assembly GCA_010110895.2. NCBI lineage: Eukaryota > Viridiplantae > Streptophyta > Pinopsida > Pinales > Pinaceae > Picea > Picea sitchensis. The sequence goes on from SNQJ01S0046380.1 coordinate 91,436, forward strand.
AATGCAATTAAATTCCTTAGTTAGATAATGATTATCTCATTATGATGTTAATGGTTTATACATGAATATTCAGGGTATTTAACATTAATTTTATCATGGCTAAGTTTTCATTGGATTGTTTACTTCACCCCTTTCATTTTTCCATTGAAATTAGTATTGAGCTTATACCATTAGAACTGTCCTTTGTTGTCAAGTGTCATCGAGATATCATCCGTCACCACTGAAGGCATTTACACAACCACCAACATTATATTTGAGTGTTTCATAGATTAAATATAGTTTCTTGCTTTCGTAGATTAGAAGAGATAGTTTCTTTTTTTCATAAGTTTAGTTGGTAGTCTTTCTTGCTTTCAATAGAATAGATTTCCTTTCATGCATTGCATTGAGCATTTAAATTTCCTTTCACGTAAGAGAAATAGTTTTGCATTAGGCATTTAGTCCACTTGCCTATTAGGCTAGGTAGTTGTTCAATGAGAAGTCTTTGCTTACTTGCCTATTTGCTTTAGTTGTTTTTTCTTACTTGCTCTTTTGTTTTAGTAGGTTAGTTAGGAGTATTTTCTTACTTGTCTATTTTCTTTAATAGGTTAGATAAGTGTTTTTTCTTACTTGCTTATTTAATTTCTTTCATAGGGTAGTTGCTCATTGAATGTAGGTTGGCAAGTTAAAGAAGTTTTCTTTTTTCATTTGCTTAGTATGCTTAGTAGTTTACCTTTTCTTATTGTCATGAACTAGTTTTCTTTGAATAGGGTTTTTACTTTCTTTCTTAGGAACTATCCATCAATCCTTGGCCCAAAAGTGCTTAGGTTACCTAGTTTTCATTTTTCTTACTAGGGTTTGTTCATTAGATAGGTTTGCTTGAGTAGATTAGCCCTAGATAGCTGCTTTCCTTAGTTAGACTATACTCCTACCAACTTTTTACCTTTGGCATATATTTTGATACAACTCTAAGTTTACTTACCCCAGGTTGACAATTTAATTGAGGGTAGTGTTGGCAGCCATACATGATTTTTGGATTTTAAAAATGACAAATAAACAACTCCTATAGTTGCCTACGCTTCGTTATGTAAATATTTGAAGGTGACTTTTAAATTGTAAAAATGATGCTTTGATTATTCCTGATATTTTTATTTTTGTGTTTTTATACTTCATTCGTGACTGAAAGCATGAATGAAGTATTAAAACTTCAAAATTGTATTTTCACTTAAAAAAAAAATAAGGCTTGGTATTGAAAGGCTTAATATGTTTTAACACCTTCTACTGAATGCTTTTTTCTTTGAACTTATAAAAGAAACACTTGTTTTAAGATTGTCCTTGGATTGAAAGTTATACCTTGGATACTTTGTATGCCAAGAATTGATTGACAAAGAGACTTTAGGTGTGTTTCATTTAAGATTCATGGTAAGTCAACTTTGGTTTTGAATCTCGATATGCTTTTGGCTTGTAAGGAATATCCTCTCCTAACCTTAGCATCTTGAATTCACCCTTTACATTTGATGAGATTTAAACATAACTCAGTCATACCCTGTACTCTGTGTGAAGTGGCATTATGAATCCACAGATCCATCATTACAAGCTAAGGTTTTCAATCACTCGATCCTCAGGGCATCCATTACCTAAAAACACCCGATTTTCATGGCTTGGAATCCCTTGTGCTCACATTATGGACACACTAGGGTGACTTCTAGCTTACTCCTTTGTTTTAGGCTGGGGTTTTTCTCTGTTACTAATCCCCCTTATACTCACAATGAGTTCTGGTCGCCTTTGTGACTGTCTGTCCAATCCCGTTTTACATACCAGAGACACGTTTTTGTGGGAGCGTTTCTAAGCAGCCCGTGACGAATTAGATCAAACCCTTGAAAAACGAGAACCAAAATGAGCCTTTTTACCTTCATTGCGGATAGTTTCTACAGAAACTGGATCATTGCAGAGATATGTCTCGATTTTTGGAGGTAAATTTCTCAGTTTTTTTTGTTCCGGTTGAGGAAAACGTTTTTTTATTTATTTCTATTTTGCTACAGCAATTCCTGTAGAAACCCCTGTGGTGGAAAACCCATTGATAGAGAAGCCTCTTGGGATCTCAAATGTTAGGCCTAATCTTTTGTATGAAAACCCTCAGGCAAGGGCATTGCCCGAACAGCCTTTATCTAAGGAACAAGATGCTACTCCTGGGGTTTTTAAAGATCTCGAGTATGAACATTTTGTTTGCCTGAATCCCTTTATCAAACTCAACCAAAAACCCATAGTGGACAGTGGAAGCATTTTGATGCACATTCTTATGTCTCCTCAGTCAACTATTCCATATCCACGGTGTGAGGTGTGTTTATTTTGGATAGAAAAGTATTACACAGATGTCCCCTCCCTTCAAGCGAAGATCAAGACCCTCATAGCTCAGATTGACTCGTTAACAAATGAAAACCACAGATTCAAGGTCAGTGCACATAGGCAAGGAAAATGCTTGAAGAGAACTCGTTATGTCATAATAAAAAATGCTGAGTGTGTCAAAGCAGTGATTAATTCTGAGGTTTTATGAGCCAAATTTAGCATTCAGTTGAAAGGTAAAAGATTTGTGTGATTTTTTTTATTTTTTCTTAATTAATATAGTTTGAATCGATTTTCTACTGTTTAAAATAAGACTAGGTACAAAATCAACAGATTTTATAGCCAGTATGTTCTCATTCGAAATATTAGAAAATGTTGGTTAAATGAATATCTAAATTTCTTTATTTTTCGTTTTTCCTTTCAGGATATCAGGCAGCTTGTGGAGACATAATGAGATGAAGTATTTCTATGGTTATTAGCCATTACTTTGGCTCATTTTTTGAACAGAAACAAACGTTTTTAAGAGATACAGTTTAATATTGAGTGGTTTTAATTACCCTCTATTTTTGTAATTAGCAAATCATCCTGGGATTTGATTCTATCTTAAAAAATGGGATGCTTAGTTTGCTAGAACTCTTTAAATACTTCATATTTTTGTAAGGAAAACATACTCGCCTGGGGCAGAAGATGGACGTTTGATTTACAGACTTTAATGGAACAACAATACACATTTCGGCTTTAGCTTCTTGTGGATGGTGTCTTCATTTAAGTTTTGTTTATCTTGATATAATAATAAGTTTTGATATCTTTAGTCTTCATGATTTATTATGTTATTGGGATAATCCCTTTATAAATGTGTCCATAAATAATGCTTGAGATATTAATCGTGTGATCATCTATTCAGTTTTAATTACAGGTTTCTCCTTTAATTTTCATTGAAAGATTAAATGCAAGCATGTTTGCTAACATATTTTTCTTAATGCAATTACTTGCAATCATGAGATCACAGTAACTATTGGTATCATTCTTTCTGTTATTAAAACGTAACTGCCAACATAATTGTTCTGCATTTATTCAGAACAGACTTAAAGTTCCTTGCAGGTTTTCCTCCTGGACAAGGTAGTTGAATGTTTTCTGATCGCACAGATGTTTGGATGCATATCATCAGCTCACTAATAGGTTAGTTTATTTCTTTTTGTCATTTGTTTATCATTGAAACTCAAATATATGGTCTGGCTTTGACCATCCACATACTTATGTTTCATGATATTTTTATTTTTTATTTTTTATTTAGTTTAGATTAATTAAGAAAAAACAGAAAAAATATCTTATGTGTTTTCTTTATCTTCTTTTTAAAGAAGTCATTTTCACAACGAGTTTAGTAAGTTTAGACTAAAACTTGCATCCTGTAAATAATGTATATAAATGAGAGTTATCTATATTTGGCTTGAATACGCCTATTAGAGTCATATCAGAGCATATGTACATATATGTATATAATATTTAGTAATTAGTTATTTATTTCTTTTCTTTTATTTGTTTCTTTTAGGATTCTTAGATTGGTCAATGGAGCCATTAAACCCTTCATAACGAGTTATACCAAATGGCTTGGGTTACTTAGACAACCCTGGACCGGACTCGTTCTTCCAATTGACGGATGGTCATTTTCGCCCGTCAACAGGTAGTATAGTGTCTTTTTTAGTACATATAAATCACCTAACATTTTGGCATTGTTGTTGGGGAGTTGTCTTAAGGTAAGAAGTAATTGGGAATTATATCATCCTTAGACCTTATCATTAGTTTGGTGGCGGGGGAACTTTAAGACGAAAGGTAAGAACCTACGCATCTGCTATAGCAGGTTCCCCCAAACCCAACAGTAGAAACTTTGGCACCGATAATATCAACTGGCTCGAGTAGAGTCCCAGACATCCAATCAGTAGGAAGACCTTTTCATCAAAGAGAAACTTTGTTCTCTTCAAATATAAAACCACTTAGGTACTCTTTTTTTGGAAACTAGGCCAATATGGATGATCAGAAGGACCATAACAATGTAAAACACGGTGAGGAAGAATAAACTGGAAACCAAACTGAAACTACCTTTGGGTTTCCGATTTTAGACACCACTTCGAATGTCAACATGAAGAATATTCCTCTCTCAGCACTGCCTACATTTTATGGTAAAAATAGTGAAGATCTAGACACCTTCCTATTTGAATTTGACATCTTGTGTAAGAGTTACAACTACATACAAGATGCCCAGAAATTAAAACTCTTTCCTACCACCCTCAAAGACTCTGCACTAAGATGGCTCATGGGGTTGGGAGAATCTAGTATTAGGTCTTGGGAATCCATGAAAGACATATTTCTTAAGAAGTACTAAGACTATTGCAAGACCAAAGAGTCTCATAATGACATCTTTAAAGTCCAACATTTAGAAGACGATACCCTTGAAGACTATATGGAAAGATTTGGTTATATCTCCCAGAAGTCAAAATACCATGACCTCCCAGAGGATACAGTTAGGGCTTTTTTCCTTAAGGGAATTTTAGGAAAATATTTAGAGATGCTTAACCTGATGGCATCAGGTGATATTTCTCATAAACCATTTGCTGAAATATGTGAAATGTGTAAAAACTACTCAAGGAGTAGAGCCAAAACAAGAAAGAATGTTCGGGACCCTTACAATAGAAGCTTAAAACCAGTTAGTTCGGATGTTATTACAAAAGAAGAGATAGGGAACCTTCTAGAAAACTTCAAGACAAACATCCTAATCACAATAGGTTCCTAGTTGGACACCCTTAAACTCAAAAAGAAATAGGAGGAGGAGAATGAAACAATGAGCATATATTTCCCAAGATGCAGAAGGAATCATTCCTCAAGGGAATGCCCATTAGATAACATTTCAGTTTGTGGCTTCTATACAGAAGACCATTCGACTGAGAAATGTCCTTCCTTTCCTGGTTTATTAGCCATCTATAGGATTGGAGACCCTAGGGAGTCTTCTTATGCACCTAGGAGGCCATGGAAGCCTAGGAATCAACCCACATACCTAGATCTACAGTCTCAAGTTCCACCCTATTATCAACAACAACAGTGGAACTCACCAGGTTGGAAAAACTGGTGTACTCAATACCAACACCCTTGGCTACAAGGATGGAGAGGAGGACACAATCTAGGAAAACCTCAAGCTCCACCTATTCCTATGTTCAACCATCCTTATCCTTAGTTCCCATCAAACACTCTACAGCGTCTGCCAGGATTCGTTCCACCACCTTTACCTCCTATCCCACAACAACAACCCCTACAATATCAAAATGCAAGCTCCCTGAGACCGACACTATTACTGGCACAGCCAGTGCCGAACCCCAATAATAAGCCCCCTCAACCTTTTAACAATGTTGAGATGCAGGCCTTCCCGACATATGTCATTGCTCCTGTTCCATTACAGGAAATTCAACAAAGATCGGGAAAAGTTCTAGATAGGCAGAGACCTTCAGTAGTCATCCAGGAAGAATAAGAAGAAGAAACCACCCAACAACCCACGGATGACACTAGGTGGGAAGATGTTATTATCCCTAAGAATCAAGAACCCAAGCTTCCCCAAAATGAGCCTTCACAAATTACGAAGGTCCCTCCTTATCCAGACCGATTGGTAATCGATAAACCTACCACCCGACCGGAATTTG